>VDFB02001147.1:0-60207 GCA_007258455.2 Sequoia sempervirens
AAATGGGGGATGAACAATGGCCAGGAGGGGAGATTGGGGGAGGGGGTGATCAATCATGGTGAGCAGTAGGTTTCTAGGGCTCTCTGGTGCACAACCTCATTCCCTACGGTTTCTTTCGATGGGGATATTGTTGATGAAGTGGCTGAAAATATAGCTTATTTTGCAGGACAAGGGTTGGTTGGTAGATTTCGGGGGTTTTGGCCAAGTCTTGCGGAGTTGCATGACTAGATTTGCAAAAACTTGGAAACCTATATTAGAGGGGGATGTAGAGATTTACCCCATTGCAAGGGGGTTCTTTGTACTGGTTTTCAATAATGTGAAGGATCGTAATACAGTTCTCTATGAATACTAGTGGAGCTGGAAGGAGCAACATTTATTAATATTGAAACCCTGGCACCCCTCCTTCAACCCTCTTATAGAATCCTTGACCCGGTACCAGTCTAGGTAAGGTTGTCGAATTTTCCTCTTCAAGAAGTTTTTGGGGGTGGATGAAGGCTCCTTAAATTTTCTGCACACTACCTATGCTCGCATTTTAGTGGAGATAAACATCACCAAAGATCTCCCTGCAAATGTCCTCTTGAAAATTGCGGGTATGGAATGGAACCAATTGCTCGACTATGAAGGTTTATTGTTTCGTTGTCGTCATTGTTTCAACACTAGTCATGGTTGCACACTACTCAAAACGTTGGCATGCAATCCAAGCTACTTGGTAGAAAGAAGTCACCCCCCATCATTACTCGGTGGAAAAGGATGGTCAGGATAGTGAGGCAGATGTGCCACCAAAAGTTGTTGATACTGCCTCAGGCATGGCTCCACCAAGTGAATCCCAAGTCACTTCAAAGGTAGTGGTTACATCCTTTGCAATGGTGAATATTGTTGGTGATGCTCCTTCACCTGGTAAAACCCCTACCACTACCCCAAAGAAAAGAAACTGGGCCCAAAGAGGAAAACTTGTAGATTTGGAGGCCTCGGTAGAATCTCCTCATGAAGATTGTGACAGTGTCAAGGATGGAAACTAAAAAATAATGTCTTCAGGGGGAGGCCAAATAATCAGAGGTGAAGTAGAGGATATGGGTGGTGGCTCGCCAAAGGAAAATTGGACGAAGGTGTAAAGGAAAAGGAAGAAGAATGAGGTGAAATTTAACATGCACCTCTGATCCCACTCTAAATGTGATGAAATGGAGTAAGATGCAATGTAAAATCTCCCAAAGAAAATGGGGGCTACTACTAAGTCTGTAGTCAAGGGTAATTTTGTTTTGGTGTGTGAGGGAAAATGTGATAAGTTCCTTTTTTATGATCAATAAACGAGATGTTGCCCCTTAGAAGCTATTTACCTAACAAAAAAAATATATTGTGTTATGTCAATTTAGGTTGGGTAAAATTAAGTTAAGTGAATTTTTAATTCACTTGATAGGTAAAAATCATCTATACCCACATAACTTAATTTCATCCAACCTACATTGACACAACTTGATATTTAATTATTTTGTATAATATAATATTATTTATTTATAAAAAGGAATTAAATATAGATGTTAGTGTAAAATAATTTATAAACCCATATATAATATCTCCTTATCAAGGGGGTATTAAAGTCATCAAAGTTTTTTTGCAGATGATCACCTTGCTCAATTGCTCTGTATATCCAAAATCAATTTTTTAATTTCTCATATCGTGTAGCTGAGAGAGTTATCAAGGATTTTTAAAGATTATATGGTAACATAGTCACAATATTTGTCCTCCTTGTACTAGTAGGTTTTGGTTTGGTTGTCATTCAAAGGCCTTGTGAGGTGGAAAGTGACCATGTTGGCCTTGGCGAGTTAATGAAAGACTCTCGCAATGGGCTCCTCTTGTGGTGAGAATTATCTTATTTTTATCATGGTTTTATGTGGTGCAAAATGAATGCTAACAAAATATGAATGTCGAATATTTTACTCATGTTCTGATTTGGTGAACCCATTGCTAACTATGTTCTTATTTTTTTTAACTTAGGCTTAGCATTGAAAATTTTGGATTTATAATTTTGATTTTTGTATTGATCCCTAGAGTAAAGTTTGATGAGGCCTTTATCAATAAGGAAAATTTCATTATATAAAATCCATTCTTAATTATCTCATCAAAATATTGCACATATTGCACTTGTAGTTTGAAGGCTAGTCACACATTGTGATGGTAACAAAGATATGTATCAATTATTTCTCTAGTATTGGCCAATGAATCTACTAGCTAGAGCTCTCCATTATTGAAGGACTATGAAAAGCTATCCCCTATTTTTTTGGCATTGCAAAGGTCCATTCATGGTCAATTAATGTTTCATGTTATAGGAAAATTGTTTAATAAAATTTTCTATGAGGTCTCCAAAGGATGTGATGGACCCTTTAGGTTGGTGCAAGAACCAATCTAATGATTTCCCACCTAAGTTGTGGGGGAAAATATAAACTTACATATTTTTGTTTGCTACCTCTTGGTTAGCCATGAAGAATTCTTTGATGTGTGTTCCCTAGGATCATCCACATCTCCAATTTGGGCTTTGAAACCTACTTTTATGTTTCTCAACTGGTAATCACTTTGGACGTGCATGAAAATAACCTCGATGAGAGCCTTGATATCTTCATTAGAAGGTTTTTCTTTATTATACCATTACCTCATTTGTTCCTTGAGCTTATTAAAATATTTCTTGACAACCCATGTGGAACACTATGACTATCAAGATCATATTGAAGGAATTCATTGCCCTCATATACATCTAATTGATCAACATTAGAGTCCTCATAATACTTGCATGCACCTTCATTTTCTTGAAATTCTTTATCTTCTCCGAGTGTTGCAATGGAACCACATTTTGACTGATCATGAGAAAAATATCACACATCGTACCATAATGAATCTTGTTGAAGATTCACGTGATCCTTCATCAAAGGATCAGAGGTGTGTCTTTCTTGGTTCCCTTGGTTTGTACTCCTTGGGACCACTTGCTTATCATTTTCTCCAGGTTTTTTAAACCAATCATTATTGCAAGGCTTGTTATGCAATATCTAACCTTCATTTTGTAACAACCTAAAAATTATAATCTTAAAATTACTTAAGCATTAATCAAAATAAATTCCTAGTTCCAACAAAATAGTACAAGATACTTGGTTCTAATAAGCTCCCTTAAATTTTCATGATATAATATCACAACAATATGTAGGCATATATAGGTGATATCCAATATGAATCCACACAATATATAACTCCCACTCAAATAGTGCAATAAGAAATTACATCTTAAGTATATTTTAATATTATGAAAGTCTCACAAGTACATGTCTAGTGCTCAATAATGAAGATAACATGATTTCATGATCGAGATACACAAGGGGTCAAAAATGCAAACCTTATCCATGATAAGAATATAATAGACCATGAATCCAAACACACAATTTAATGTATGCCATAATTTGTAGATCCAAAGAACTAAGCTCAACTCTACAAGTCAATAATCTAAGATCCCATGCTCTAGTTGCCAATCAAGGAAGGGTTGAACCTACCATGATAATGCCCCTTTCCTTCCCATCCATCAGTCAAGGTGAAGAAGCACCATCCATAATCAATATGTGTGGTACAAATTGTGGGAGTTAGTGGTGAACTCTCAACACCCCAAGAACAACTGTTAGACCAAAATATCTTCCACAAGAGAGAAAATGGCAAGAATAACTTGCTATGATTATGGATGCAATATTTCAAGATTGAATGTGAAAATGTACATAAGATACCTTTCTTATAAAGGAAAGGTGAGAGATAGGATTAGAAAATATATTGACATGTGTTTAAATCCTATGTTATGAGACAACTAACTTGAAAACTATTAAATGACCTAGGTGACCAATATTAAATAAAAGTAAAATAGATAATATATAATAAGGTCTTATCTAGACATCTAAGAATACTAGAAAGACACCTAGGAGCTAAGTAAACTTAACATTAAAAAATAAGACATATTAGTAAGCTAGATAGGTAAAACACCTATTTACACCAACACCCCTCTTAAATGCAACTTAGGGGGTAGATTATTATGCAAATATGAAAGGATGGGTCCTGACTACTAGGCCATGTTAGGTACCCATTTAACTATGTTCGAGTGAAAACTCCATTATTACAATTCTCATCAAATTTGAACCTTCTAGATGTTGAGAGACCTATGAAACCATCACCACAAACCAAACCACACACGAAAACTAAAATTAAAACTAAAAATATTTTTGGGCGATGCAAGATCACTTGTAGACTCAGATGCTCCTACATAAATCCCTTCATAGTTAAGTCTATAAATAATGAGAAGATGTTTCTCCCAAATGATAATATCATCAAATATTGAATTCATATATTATTATCTAATTATTGGAGGTCACCCCCTCAAAGTAATATTGCTATATTTATGTTTTTTGTATTTATTTCCAAGAAATATCATAGCAAGTTATTTGGAAAATATTTTATCACTATTTAGGTGAAAAAGTGTATTATATGTATCATTTTTCTTCTCCAAATCTCACACCCAAAGGATGCAACCAATTGAAGGGGACATATGTTATTGCTAGCACTATTATGTTGAGATTGTAGTCAATTATCAAAGCCTATACAAAGACTCATTATTATACCTAGATAGATCTTGATTGCATTATATGGCCATGCTTGAAGTGTCATACCACATTACTACTATTGCATAAGGCAAAATATTTTAGTACCATTTTTCATACATGTTCCTACAGAGTGCTTAGACCAAGGAGAGGGACACAAATAATTTGAGATGGATCCATTACTTTTTATGGATGACATATCCCTTTGTGTCTAAATATTTACTTTTTGTGCATGTTTGAGAATCTTTACATACTTTAAAATGTATGCTCATTTTAGAACTCTTGTGCACCTTAAAATGAGGGGAAAATGTAATGATGAAAGTTGTAGATATATACAATTTCCCATGTAGTTTTGTGTCCATTTTGATGGAATATATTAATAAAATTACATAGTGACAAATGGCACACTCTTGTGTTGATTTTTCTCCTTTCTCTATCATTTATCTATCACCATTTACACATACTTCTATACATTGACCTTATGCTATCCTTAATTGCATGCATTCTCACACATTCACCATTGTTAGCCATTTATTATATCTAGCATTACATTATTATTCATACATTCATTTCTCACCTTGAGATTTGCACCCTCATGTCTTAGGTCAATCTTGCGGTGTGCAACTTTGATTGCAAGCCACGTGGGATTGACCCCCAAATTATAAAAAATAATTCAAATTCTGTCAAATCTTACCCTTTTCACTAGCAATTCATTTGACTTAATAATCATTTGTACGATTTACCATTGTCTTAATATTTAAAAATATTCAATGTACAATTAATTAATAAACGATTACCATCCAGAAATAAACAATCATCAGAAAAAGACTATAATTTAAACACTAAAATGAACACATCTACATCTGAAACACCTATTTAAGAGTGTCATCTTCGATCACTAATCCAAAATTGTAAAGCTAGTCTATAAATGGCTTTGAATGAGAGGCAATCAACTGCGATCCAAATGTATTTAAGTTACCAAATATCATTGATTGAGGTGACATAGTTGAGGCATACCCCCTTGTCCATTTTATCTACAGTGATGGACAAAACTGTTAAAATTTGGGAGCGATGCTTCATCAAAGCTGTAGCATCCACTCCTTGAATGCTCGTTTGTGATCATGCCTTCGTAGGAATACTTACATCCATATCCTATAGGGTTGTTTTTGCATATTGCTTGGCTGGTAGTAATAAGATACATAAACAAGAAAAAGCTGGTATACATACCCCATTCACAGTAGTGCCCCATTTCTAAGCATTCTTCCAAACGATCTAATTGTTCAGCTGACAATCTGAGCTTTTCTTGACTACCATTGCCCTGCTCTTGTCCATTCCCGACCTTAAAATCATTATGCAAGTCGTAATGTCCATTAGAGAGCAATACCCACTTGTGCTTGCAAAACATATCTGACTGAAGAGGATGAAAAAGCAGGGACGCCATTAAAGTGGAACTCTGAATCACTACTCCTTCGTTGCTCTACCCCTTTATCACAATCCGCACTACACACTTCCAACGCCAGCTGTCCTCTCAAGAACAAGAAATAAATATTCCATTTGTGGTTTGAATGTTTAATTGACTCGGTTGAATGAAGTATACTCATCTATGATCTACGTTTATGATGCCAACTTTTATGTACATTGTGACATGCTTTTTCCGAGTTGTTTGGAAAATATTTTGTAACTATTAAGGTGAAAAAGTGTATTAAATGATTATTTTCAGTGTTTAATTTTATGAAATAAAAAGTATTTATTGATTTTGGACATTTTCAATTCTAAAGTTTATAGATTATTTGTATTTGAAAAAGTCTTGTTTAAGATTATGTGGTATTGTTCATCATCGATGTAAGAGTTGGTATTGCATGTTCTATACCATGCAAGATTTGACTATGAAGGTAGTCAAGATCTATGAGTTTCAATGAAAGCACAAAAGAGATCCACTATGAGAGAATAATTGTATTCTATCAAAGGATGTAAATGAATGATATGTGTATGATTTAAGATTACAAAAAAAACTTGGTTATATAGGTCAAGATGAGATACATGACAACATAAGATTATGGCACGCGTCTTAATCTAATGAATTAACACATACAATGATAATTCCCTAAGCAAATTATTAGTGTGAATATGACCTAATAAAAAAATCGATAGGTAATATATCTCATTCACACCAACCAAGTTTGACCTTATCCATATCTTTATGTCCACTGCTAACTATTACATCATCAAAATTTTACCGAAAAGGTATTGAAGAACTTAAACAAACAAGTCTCCAACACCAATAAGTTGGTAATTTCCCATGTAGTCCATTTGGACACTTGGCAACTCTTGTTTTGTTGCATTGTTAGGCTTGAAACAACAAACAAGATTTCAATTCAAGCATTACCTTTCAGTTTAAATTTGATAGCCTAACCCTTCCAAATGATGGTCTATTCTAACTTAGGAATTATCAAATAATGCGAACAAAGTAAACCTTTATCTACAATTATCAATCCCCAATGGGTTTAGCAAGTTGCAAACCTTTCAAATTGGTCAATGGGTCCTCTATTTAAGGCTAACATCTTTTGAGAGATAATTGACAAAGACAAAAAAGATAGTGGGAAAATTAACAATTTCGTTGATGATATTAAACCTTCATTTTATGCATATCTTCCAATCATTGGAATCCACGAGACCCCATCTCTTTAGATTGTGTTCAACCATGTCAATGCTAATGGATGATGGAATACATCCAATTAGTGGGAAAAGAAAGTAGACTTCAATGGATGAAGTAGATTTAATAAGAAGGAAGAGAGAAAGGCAACTCTTCACAAAACACTGTAAGGTATTGAAGAGACTTATTTTTTCCAATTTTAATTAATTAGTTTCTTGACATATATGTATCAGAAGAAGCATTAATAACTAATAGTTATGGAAGTAGATCAAACTTATTCTTTTGAAAAAAAGATACATCTTTATTACATTTCTAATAGATTTATCTAGTTGTTAACATTGTATTAAAGAAAAATTAAAATAAAACTAATAACCTCCAAATAATTTAATCTTATGAGATAAATATTTTTACAAATGTTATTTACAAAACTTCCCCATCAATGTGTAGCCAATCAAATCAAATTTCCAGTTACATGTTCTTTATAATCTCTACGATTGACACTTTTCAACTTATGCACGACATTGTTAGGAGCAACAAATGAATCCAAATGAAATGGAGAGCTTGAGATTATAATTGGTTTTATATTATGAATGCAAGGTTTACACATGAACCCTTCAATGTTGTATACCCCACCACGTGGTTCCTTTGGTGGTAGTAGACGCAAGGTTTTTTTATGTGCTTTGCTCTCATGTGTGGTGGCATCTGCCACATGGAGCTCATATGGCTACGTTTTGGTGGGCCCAACTCATGTTGTATCATAATTGATGGTGCACGGAAAGGTGTTAGCATCTAAACCTTACCTTGACTATATGCTATGTTGTAGCCCTACATCTCAAATCTATACATCCTCATCGATCAGGACGATGGACCCTATGAGTGTGTGGTGACTTATTATAGGTAGTGAAAAGCTGAATGGTTGCCCCCATCTTGTAATGGGGATCTTTGGTATCGTGTGTTTCATTCCTTGTAATCAGATCCTATGTGATTGATCACAGTCTTATCAAATCCACAGTTCTTACAAGGTCCCTACATTCATGCCTTGTTGAGCCAAAGAACAAAAGCATGATTTACACTTTAGTCGTGGCCTCAAAGTCTTTAGTAAATGCACTCTGTTATAAAACATTGTTTACTTACGATTGATGGTCATCTCACTCACAAATGTGAGGCCCCTCTTAAATATTAGATCATTTAGCCCTTTCATTCAAAAAATTAAGGTCAAATTACCCTTTCTAAAACATTAAAAAAATGAAATTAGGGTTT
Organism: Sequoia sempervirens; assembly: GCA_007258455.2. Classification (NCBI taxonomy): domain Eukaryota; kingdom Viridiplantae; phylum Streptophyta; class Pinopsida; order Cupressales; family Cupressaceae; genus Sequoia; species Sequoia sempervirens. The sequence continues at coordinate 8,530 of VDFB02001147.1, forward strand.
TTCAAATATATGAAAGATGTTCCAATTTAATCGATTTCACATTGTATCACAAGTTTGAATCAAGGCTTTAACAATTGTGTCATTAATTTAAAGGTCGTAGGATGTTGGGAGAATCATGATTATTGAATTTATTTAATCACATAATATTGAAGATTAGATAGTACTAAAAACAAGTGAGGATGAGGTGCTTCATATCCCTATTCAAGATGTTGAGCCACCTATCATTGTCATCTTCTAATGACTAAGATATCAATATTACTACCTAGTCACATATTCAATGAATAGAATGTGAAATGGATGAACAACCAGTATCATTTTTTATCATCTTGCAACTTTCTCAAGCAATATCAACAATTGATTTGCAAACTCAATTCAATCCTTCTCATAGAGGGAAACACCTTTAGTGTAATTATTGTGTTTAAGAGAATGACTGTCAAAATGAAAAAAATGTAGTTAATTTCAAAAGAATGAGATGAAATGTATGATTTTCTACAATATTAAGTTATGTATGAATTAAAATACAACTTAATTGAAATGTGATGTTATTTTAATACTACTTGAGTTGTACTTTCTATATCTCATTTTCCTAAGGTACATATTGGAACATTTCATAATAGATTTGTCTAAAGTGGCACAACTTTCCTATAGAAAATATTGTATAAGATGGTGTACATGTACTCCAACCTTTATGGAATGCAATCCAAGCTTGTTGCAATGAATTTACACTTTACACATTTGGATTTTTGCACCACTTTAGTGAATGAATTTGAAGGATTTTTGAATGGAGCAAAGCATGCATATGGAAGGAGAAACAACATTCTTCTATCTTCTCCACATGGTTAGATTCAAAATTGATACATGGATGGACACTAAAAACCATAGAATTAAAGTCATGCACCAACTTTTCAATCAATCAAAGGTTTGAATCATCGTTGAACAAAGAGGAATGGAGAAAAATATATATGCCAAGATTTCAAATGCTAGGGCACTCCGACAAGCAAAGAGAAGACAATGTTGCTCCAAGCCCTTCAATGAGTTCATTGTCTACAATTATGAGGCCAACAAAGCCACTGAAGTTGGTCTATTGCATAATGAAAACAAAAGCATCGATATTGAACCAATAAAACTCTACCAGATGTTCATAAACAAAATTAATGAAGCTATTAAAAAACAAAAAACAAGATGGTTTCTATCATCTTACATATTTAAAAAATATTTTTAATTGTTTATCAAAAGTCGTTCCCTCTCATAAAAAGAATGGTAATATCTATACTAGTCAATCAGGGTAGAAATATGTAAAAGCGTTTTTGTTCCCTTAGAAAACAAGAGACGCAGTTGCGTCACGTTCCTGCCGATTGGTAATTTGGGTTGAAAATTTGATGAGAATAAAATCCAAAACTTTGTCTTAAAATTTGTTGAAAAGGGCTTGATTTATTGTCATATGGATATTAAAAGGGCTTGATTTATTGTCATGTAATTAATAATAAGCTTTAAATTTTTTGTAATTTGTAAAATTAAAACTCTATTTTTATCACTGACTATTCACAGCACCAACCAGTAGGAAAAAAGATAAAAGCATATTGTATTTATTGAAAACCTAACAATTTAATATAGACTATATAGATTCAGTGGTCAACATTTAAATTCCAGTTTTTCATTGGTGAGGTTGTCACTGTCAAGACAAAAAAATTGAATTGAATGAATGCATAAGTTATCCTGCCTGTCGGCAGGAACTAATAAATACAAACCATAATTGAAGTGTCTTAATCCGTAAGGGGTTTAGTCTTCATTTTCAATTTCGGAAATCACGGAGAGAGGGAAAGCCATGGGGATCCAATGCACGCGTATTGCCTTGTATAGTGTGTATTTCAGTACGACTAACAACAGGAGTTTACCGTGTGGTCCTGTTATTGACCAGGTTAAAGTATTTCATATACAATTCCTCGCACCGGGGATCTTCCCACAGGTCACATGGAGTAAGAGTGGTGAGAGAGAAATGTATATTCAGTTTTGAAAATGTATAATTATTAATTAATTGAAAATAAAAAATCTATTGTATTATAATTTTTAATTAATTAATAATAGATACAATAGACAATAGTGCGAGAGAGATGGTGTTTGGCTTGAGGGAGAGTTAGCTCTTAGAATGAATGAACGAAAATTTTTAATGACGTCTAGAAGATTAGGAAGTCTATAGATCTTGAGAGTTGAACATTTCAACAAGATATACAAATCTTACTTGACAAACCTCCACTCCTACTTATTCAGTGTTCCCTACTATTTTTTTGATTTGATTGTGGATTTCTTGCTATGAATTTTGATCAAGTAATATGTTATTTTTGCTATTCATTCCTTTTTAAACAAAGCTAATAAAGATTCAACATTTAAGTATATAGTGCAAAGGCAACAAAACATGTTTGCCCATTTAACTTTGGGTGTTTTTCACCTTCCTATTTTGCACCTAAAATGGTATGAGCTAATTCTTTGCTCAGCTATAAGTATTTTAGTGTACCATTTTGTTTTCATTTTGTATACTATTTTTTCTCATGATCACATGTTAGATTGAATTGTTTTACATGATAATGTCTTTTTCACCTGAGATGTTTTGTACATGTGATTGCTTTGACTTTCTCTCTCACATATCTTTTGATTTTCACATTGGTGTTTGTGCACTCCTACATGTTAATTCTCCATTTATTCAGTCACAATGTTAATTCCCCAGAGATTATTGTAGTATTTTCAAATTGAAGTCTCTCATGTCCATCTTGAAGTTTAGGATTTGGTTTTTCGGTGGTCGATTATAAATGTAGACCATGCCATTGTAGCCATAGGGTTAATCTTTTTGTTAGAAGAATCACACATGCTAGAGTGTTGGAGTTGGTTAAGTGTAAGGCTTCATGTGTATGTGCCTAGTATTAACTACTTGTATATATTTGTTTTGATATTCTACTTCTTGATAAAATTTGGTATTGTCATTAATGTACTTTATCAATAATGTTTTGCTTTTGCATTTGGTGTTCAATTATGTATTATGGAATACATATTATGTATGTATTTAAACTATTTTAGTGTTTAGCTTTATTCTTTTCTTTTTTTTTTTGATTAAGGAACAAATAGGTTTTGAAGGGACCTGAAACCCTTTACAAACAAATTTTGAAAGGATTTGGAACCCTTAACCAGAAGGTTGTCTAAAAATAAATACAAGAAAGCACAGACAACCAAGGATCAAAAGGCAACCAAGGCCAAAGAATCACAACCGACTACAAAGCCACAAGAGCCAATAGCCAGCCAAGAACCAACCCCCAAACAAGAACCATCAAGATTTATATTTAGAGTTACTCTTGTGGGAGTGGAGAGTCATGTCATTACTCTTTTTTTTTGTTATATATGATTTATCACGTTATTTAGTTCAACACCATGTTTATTACATATGATTATTGATATTTGTATATATGTTTTTGATCATTGGCTTTAGAATGAATTCAAGTTGATATAGTTATCAATTTTATTTCATTTAGATATCACATTTGGTGTTTTATTGTGTTTCAACTATCTTGTATGGAGTATGTATGCTTCTAGACACAAATAATTCTTCTTATTATCATATTCATTATTCACATTGACATCCACCATTAATTATCCATTATTATTAATTATATATTATTATTGATTTTTCCATTAAATAATATTTTATTATTTAATTAAGATGAGCTAATTATCTTTTTAAATAAAATTTAAAAATATTTAGTTATCATCTCACAAATTCTCTATTACTTAACTTGTGTCTCAAACTAATAACTTCATCAAACAATCCATTATTTATGAGTAAATAAATTCATAATTATCTTCTCACAAGTTAACTCTTCAAATTACTAACTTCTTCATTATTTTTTTCATTTAATAAATTAATAAATTCTTTATTATCCTCTCATGAATTCAAAATGAAAATTTCCCTTACATTTCAATTCACTCATCCACCTCTTCGAGTTAACTCTTAATCTTTGATTGAATCTCCATCATCTATTTAATCTTCCAAAATTCAATAAATTCATCATTTTCATATATCACAAACCTTCATGCAAAATAATTCTATCATTTTTATCATTCAAAAATCATTAATGTTATATTGTTGAGTTGAATATCCATACATTATTAAAGTCTTGAGAAAATAGCTTCAATGTGCTTAATTTGAGGTTTGCAGTTGAGTTTAAAATTATAATTTAAGTCCAATGCTTTTATTTGTATTTAATATTTTCATATTTCTATTACATACGACACTTGATGTTCATTGAGTGTGTAGGCATGGTTTTGCCACAATGGTGGTTCTTTATAGACCATTTAGTTTGGGACAATATATTGTGTGTAACTCCTTGTCACACTCAATTTGAGTTGTGAGATGTATTTTGTGATAGCTATCAAATTAAGATTCAAATCAAAGTCAACCATGTATTGTGAATAAACCGATAATGTGTGTTTATTTTGTCTCTTAGTTACCATTTTTTACATTTATTTTATTTCTAAATTTACTTATTATGAGATGTGATATTGTCTATATGTTAATTATGAAAGAAAAATAGTTAATTACCATCATGGAAATTTCTATATATTTAAATATTATGATATTTTATTACATTTGAAAATAAAAAAGATTGTTTGAACTTTATGTCTTAGTCAAATTAATTATGTTAACTCATTGATAAAATAATTACTTTAAATAAAATTAATTGAAAATGTTAGTAATTTTCCAAAATGTGTAATTTTTTTTTTTTTTGGAGTGAAATATCTATTATTGCAAGTCTTTATTGAAAGTTATAAATAAGAAAATTAGGTGAATTAGGTGATAGAACTAAAAAAAAACATTTTAGGGATTTTTTTGGTACTTGAAAAGCTCATCTCCCTATTTTGGAAAAAAATATCTACCATTTAAAAGGAAATGTAATTGAAATTGTTTGGACTTGGATTAGTTTGGGTTTGAGATTTTTCTGAAGTTGGGAAAGATATATAGTTGCAATCTTGCTTCTCAAAGAAGGATTCTTCATTTTGGGAGTTTACTTGAAGAGGTAATTACATTGCTTAAAACCATGTTTTGGAACTGTAATTTCTACTTTGGTCATGTGGTGTAGTCACGGTAGGAGTGTTCTAGAAGGAATAGTTTGAATCGTGTAGCAATGAGTCAACACAGCGGAAATAACACAACAATTTGATATGCGAAATTAAATCTCATTGAATTGATAATATTATATGCAACATGGGCCTCAAGGGTGAATATATTCTAGGGCTCACAAGCCTACCTCATGGACTTTCAACAATACAATTGGCCAATAGGCCTTATTACATGCCCCTAGAGGGTTTATGCGAAAATGTATTGATCCTAAAACATCTAACTTAGAACTTATTTGATTACTCATCTACAATGATTACAAATGCTTATAAATATGCTTCTCAAGCTTCCATATAGGTTTGTGTTGACCACAAGGGTTAACAACCCAATGAGTGATCAAATATGAAGGTCGACCTCAAAATATGAAGAATTAACTCCACACAAAAAGATATGACTTGTCGATCTCCAAGATAGGTCCCAATGAACCCAAGATGCTTGTATGATGTCCCATTAGGCTCTACATGATATGGAATAGGTCCACACTAAGAAATATAGACCAAGTTGGCCCCAAATGCTTTGAATGGTAACACAGGGAAATTATGAGAGCGGTAACTTCTGGTTGACAAATGCAAAAGATGTGAAATCTGGATTTGTGATAGATGTCATTGTGTAGATGATATACCCCAATTCGCAAGCTGAGAAACAACGATGTGGCAAAATGTGGAATGAACTACTAAAACTGCTATTGAATGCAATGAAAGAAAAGAACTATTTTTGGTTGATACAGGATTGCTTTACAACCAGGGATTCTCCTACATCAGACACCTACGGTTGGAAGAAAAGTGAGTCCCTCACTTTCTAGGGCTAAGAGGAAAACCAAGACGGTCCACCTCGGCCTGAGATATCCATGATGAATCTGCCACTGGTTTTCCCTTCCACTTCACAAGGTATTCTTTGTACTGCTTGTTCATAGTGCTCCTTTCAATTCTGGTATCCAAAATCTTCTCAATCTCCTCTAGTTCTTGACATGGTAACTACTCCTTCAAATCCACTTCATCACTACTACCACTTGCTTGTCCTTCATGAAAGTCATATATGTCTGCAATATTGAAGATAGGTGATATACCCAATGTCTCTGGTAACTCTACTTCATATGCATTTCCAGAATCAAACTTCCTAAGTATCTTACATGGTCCAAACTTCATCATCTTCAACTTATTGTATGTACCATTTGGAAATCTCTCCTTCCTCAAATATACCATTACTTTATCTCCTACAAAAATTTTATTATGTCTCTAGTGTTCATAAGCTTTCTCCTTATACTTACCATTCATGTCTTCTAAATTATTCTGGATCTGATTGTGCAATGTCTCCATGAAATCTACAAACTCTTCTGCCTCTGCACATCTCTTGTTCTCCATACTGATGCCCCTTAACCCTACAAATCCTCTAGGATTTACTCTGATAACAATTTGAATTGGTGTCTTCCCTGTACTTTGATTCACTGAATTTTTGTATGCAAACTCTGCTTGTGGTAAGACTATATCCCAACTTCCTACCTTATCTCCAACCAAACATCTCAACAAATTACACAAACTTTTGTTCACTATCTCTGTTTGTCAATCCGTTTGTGGGTGATATGATGAACTGAACTTCAAAATTGTCTTCATCTTCTTCCATAATGTCCTCCAAAAGTATCCAATGAACATGGTGTCTCTGTCTAAAATAATACTCTTAGGTAATCCATGCAACCTTACAATCTATTTGAAAAATAAGTCAACAACATGCACAACATCATTAGTCTTCTTACAAGGAATAAATGTGTCATTTTAGAAAATATGTCCACTACTACAATAATAGAATCATAACCTCTCTATGTTCTTGGTAATCCAAAAATGAAATCCATGCTCAAATCTTCCCAAGGTCTCTTCAGTATTGGTAAAGGCTTGTACAATCCAATATTCTGACTACTTCCATTTGCTGAATAATAAAATTATTCTCTTGTTTGTGGGTTATTTTCCTAAGTCGAGTGGCCATGGCCTACTATCTTATCCACTCCAAAATGTCCTACTAAACCTCCACTATGCTTTTCCTTGATTAAATTCTCTCTCATTGAAATCCTCGGTATGCATAACTGATTTCCTTTGAACAACATACCTTCTTGAATGAAATAATCCAACCATTTGCTTCAATATGTCACTATTGGTTCCTTACATGCTCTCCATGTGTCGCCAAAACATGCATCATCCTCATACATATGCTTCAATTCTTCAAATCCTAATACTTCTACCCTCATCTCTGTCAACAAGTTCCTTCTTCTATTCAATGCATCTGCAACTTTGTTTGAATTGCCACTCCTATGCTTCAACACAAATGTATAACTCTGCAAGAACTCAACCCACCTCATACATGTCTCTGATTCAACTTTCCTTGACTGTTCAGATACTGTAAAGCTTGATGATCTATATGCAACACAAATTCTTTAGGCAATAAATAGTGTCTCCACTTCTTCAAAGCTTGAATTATAGCATAGAATTCCTAGTCATAAACTGAGTATCTTCTTTTTGTATCATTCAACTTCTCACTAAAACAAGATATAGGTCTTCCTTCTTGAATCAACATTACTCCAATCATATTTCCACTTGCATCACAATCAACTTGAAATACCTTGTCAAAATCCAATAATGCTAATATTGGCTACTCAGTCACTTTTTTCTTCAACAATTCAAAACTCCTTTGTGCTTCAGACGTCCACTTAAAGTATTTTGTATCTCCTCTCATTGTCTCTGTCATGGGGTTACAAACACTACTTAAACTTTTGATAAACTTTTGGTAGAAACTAGCTAATCCATGAAATAATCTAACTTCTCCAATGTTTACTGGTGTAGGCCAATCTAAAATTGCTTGCACTTTCTCTAGATCCATCTTCAATCCTTCAGTGGAAATAACAAATCCAAGGTATACCAACTTCGTCTTCATAAAACTACATTTCTTGACATTAATCAACAACTTCTCTTCTCTCAAACTATTCAATACTCGTTGGATGTGCCACAAGTGTTCTTCTCTAGTCTTATTGAAAATAAAATTATCATCTAAGTAAACAATGACAAACTTACCCAAGAATTTCTTCAATACCTCATTCATTAATCTCATGAAAGTGATTAATGCATTGGTCAATCCAAAAGGCATCACTAACCATTCATACAATCCTTCATTAATATTAAATGTAGCCTTTCATTCATCTCCTTCTCTGATTTTGATCTGATGATATCCACTCTTGAGATTAATCTTTGTGAAATACTTTTCTCCACTCAAACAGTCCATAATTCAATCATCCTTGGCAATGGAAATCCTTGACAATGATCTTATTGATTGCTCTTAAATATGTACACATTATCCACTCTCCATCTTTCTTAGTTGCAAGTACAACATGTACCAGACATGGGCTCAAACTTCCTCTGATCAATCCTTTCCTCAACAACTCTTGTATCTGTCGGTTCAATTTTGCATTCTCTGTCGGTGTCATTCTATGTGTTTCCTTGTTTGGAAAACTTGCTCCTAGTATAAGATCTATATGATGACTGATATTTTAGATTGGTGGTAATCCCTCTAGTACATTCTCTAATAAGATGTCTTCATATTCTGTCAACAATTCTACAACTTCTTTATGTGGTAGATCTTCACTCTTTGTTGTCTCCAGATCACCACTCTTCTTTGGAATAAATGCAAAACACATGTTCTCATGCCTCAATCCATCCAAAAATTTCCTTCCATCTACCAAACATAGTCTGGCAGTGCCACAAAATTCAGTCTCCTTCTCTTCCTCCAAAGGTATCAACTTGATTCTCTTTCCATTTGTTGTCACAGTATAATTATTCCTTCTTCCATCATGAATTTCTTTCTTATTATATTTCCATGGTCTTCCTAAAGGTAAATGACATGAATCCATAGGAATAATATCACACAATACTTCATCCCTATATGACCCAATATGAAATTTCACCAAACATTGTTCATTCACCAATATCTTATGCTCATCTTGAATCCATGTTAGATCCTATAGGGGTTTGGATGTTTCAATCTATTCAAATTCAATTTCGTCACCATTGATAGGTCTAGGAAATGGCTTAGTTTATGTTGTTTTTATACTTGCTTTAAGATACTTTTAAGCATATTCTCCAAACAATGTTTCTACACTATGTTATCCTTTTTATCCATTATGCAGACTTAAATCTTAATTATGATGATGGGATTATGATTATAATATATTAGTATTATATGGTTTATATGAATGAATGCATGTAATGTTGATGGAATTCTATGAGTTAATTGTGATAGTTATCCTCATGTACATGTTTTGCGGAATTAACTTGTTTGCAGCTCAAAAGGAGCCATAACACAATAGTTGTGGAGTGAACCTGTAGAAAAAGAGTTGACTGGACATCGGAGTAAGGGAAGCTTTGGGTTAAGTTGAGCGTGGTGATCATTGATCAGAGGCACTTAATGAAGATTGGACTTGCGTTATTATGACCAGTTTAATAAAATGTTGAAGAAGAGGTCTCCTTTATCTATGGAATTTTGACAAGTGGATTGTCTGTTTACATATAGTTATGTTTTGATAGAATTCTAGTTTTGATAGGATTTCTCTTTCCTTTTCAGTTATAGGTTGAATAATTCAAATCTTAATTCCACACTCTATTATCTCGGAGTGGAGTTAATGGTTTCAGTTAGTTGTTGCTTTCAATAAAGATTCCCTTAGTTTTTATATAACTGTAGTTGAATCCACACGATAGTTAGTTGATTTTATCAGTTTCATGTTACCAATTACTTTTTGTTTCAAGACATGAAAAATATTCAAAATGATTGAGTCCAATCTATGGAAAGATCTTTTGTAATATTTTACAATATGCACTGAATGGAATTGATCTTATGGGATGCGTAGAATATATTAGTTAGATTGAGTTCAGTTAAAGTTGACCAGGCCACTCAAGTTATTATTCTTCACTTCATCTTTAAGTTATTTATTTTTTGTTAATAGTTGTTATTAGTTTATCATTATTCATGAATCATATGCAAGTTAATTGGAATTTCATATCTTGCTTATTATGAATGAATGCTTGTGAATATGCATATAATGGTTATTAGTAACACTCTGGAGGATAGTTCAACTAAGTTATTAGTTTTTATCAGCTTTCAGTTAATACAGTATTAATTCATTTGTAGTAGTTCAGTTACAGTCTTTGTTGTAGGAACACATGGCAACTAGTTCTGGTTCTTGTTCTTACTGTTTTGCAGTTCTATGAATTTCCAACAATTAGAATAACTTAAGTAGGATAGTTTAGGTGATTTCAAGTCCATGAAGGCATATATAATGTCGCACCATCATAAGCTTACAAGCCTTGGGTTGACAATTTAATGTGGTGTCAAGCAATGTAGAGTGGATTGTTTAGCTATTTCAACTTATGAATTGAGTAGATTCTACCAAGTTTACAATACATTGACTTAGACTCTACAACCATCTCCTCTGAAACTAGATTATCAGTACTACCACTATCAATGATAACTTTACATACCTTTCCTCTGGACTTACATCTGGTTCTGAATAAACTTTTCCTCTACAATGATTCTTTGGTCACTTCTTCATGTATCAAAGCTCTCCTCATCACCAATGATTCACCTTTATCTGGTCTTCCAACTAAATTAGGCGATCCAACATTCTCCTCATCCACATAGGTTGTTCTTCTAGTATGTTCAGTTTTATTTCTGGTACTTCCTTGATGACACTCAAATGCTCTATGTCCTTCACCTCTACACTTGAAATAGGTTCCTCTAAATGGTATTCTCTCATATCTTCCTTCATCTCTCCAGAATCCATCATTGCGGTAAGAATTATGACCTCCTCTATCATAGTGGTAGAAGTTTCGATCTTCTCTTCCTCTGTGGTATAATTTAACATCCTTTGCTTCACTTTGGTAGGGTCTTGGATCTTTGTTCTGCTTCACATAAGGTCTTCTTTCTCCAGACTGGGGTCCACTCTTTTGGAATCTTTCTCTTGCACTTCTCTGCCTTTGTTCAAACTTCTTGTTCATCTTCTCTTCCACTTTCAATGCAAACTGGTATGCTTCTTCAACATATGTCATCTTTACTAGGCTCAATTCCTCTTGAATGTTTTCTCTCAGTCCATTGATATATCTGGCAACCTTTTCTTTTCTTGCTTCACTATGGCTGGTTTTGATTATCTTGTATAATTCTTTAGTGTACTCCTTCACAGATCTTTCTTTTTGTCTCAGGTTCTGCAATCTTTCCAACAATTCAAGTTCATAATCTGCTAGTATGAATTGATTCTTTAGCTTTGTCACCATTTTGTCCCATTTGATGATTCTTTCTTTACCTCTTCTATTTTAGTCTAATTGAACTTCTTTCCACCATAGTGCAACATGTCCTTTTAACTTTGTTTTCACAAATCTAACTCTTTTCGTATCTTCAATTTCTTCATATTCAAAATATTCTTCCATCTCATTGATCAAATCAATCAACTCTTTAGGATTGAAATTTCCAACGTAATTTTGAATTTCAACTCTAGGTATTTTTCCCAATCTTTGAGATTGCTTTCAACATTATTACTTGATCTGGTTCATCTTCTTCTTTGCCTAGGGTTTTTGCAATTTGATTCGCATGTTTTGCTTCATCGTCACTTTCATCATTATGCCTAGGGTTTAGGCCTCACCTTCAATGTTCTTCAACAACATCTAACTTAACTCACATCTCACACATCATTTCCAACATCTCATCCATTCTTCCAGCAACATTCACCATAGCAGGTGCTCTCCTTGGCGGCATACCTCCCCTTGGATCAGTGCAACTACCTCAATTCGACGATTTGGCTACAAGGGTTTCAACTGCCTCATAGTTGATGATTAGTTGAAAACAAATATAGTCTAGCTCAGTTCAAAAATCTATTCACCTCAAGGAATGTATTCAAGAATCAAAAACTTCACTTGGTGCAGTCACTCAGTAGGAGGGTTTCAAAAGGAATAGTCTAAATTGTGCAACAATGAGTCAACACAACAAAAATAGCACAACAATTGGATATGCAAACATGAAATCTCATTGAATTGATAATCTTACATGCAACATGGGCCTCAAGCTGAATATCTAGGGCTCACGTGCTTCCCTCAAGGGATTTTAACAATACAATTGGCGAACGGGCCTTATTACATGCCCTCAAAGGGTTTATATGAAAATGTACTGATCCTAAAACATCTAACTTAGAAATTATTTGATTACTCATCTACAATGATTATAAATGCTTATAAATATGCTTCTCAAGCTCCTATATAGGTCTGCATCGGCCACAAGGGTTAACAACCCGATGAATGATCAAATATGAAGGTCAACTTCAAAATATGAAAAATTAACTCCATGCAAAAAGATATGACTTGCAGATCTCCAAGATAGGTCCCAATAAACCCAAGATGCTTGTATGATGTCCCATTAGGCTTTGCATGATCTAGAATAGGTCCGCACTAAGAAATATGGACCAGGTTAGCCCCAAATGCTCTTATTGGTAACATAGGGAAATCCTAAGAGCAATAAATTCTGGTTGACAAATGCAAAAGATGTAAAATTTGGATATGTGATAGATGTCATTGTGTAGATGCTATATCCCGCTCCGCGAGCTGAGAAATAACGATGTGGTAAAATGTAGAATGAACTACTGAAACTACTACTAAATGCAATGCAAGAAAAGAACTGCTTTTGGTTGATATAGGATTGCTTTACAACTAGGGATGCTCCTACATCATCATGTCCATAATAGGCAGATACATATGGCTTCTTCATTTAGAGGGGTGATTGAAGTACAATGTATATGATTAGAAGTAGATTTGTTATTTTCATGCATTTAGAAATTATATTGAAAAGTATAAAATAGAGCTAAGGTTATGGAAAAAAATCTTATAATCCTTTGTAAGTTAAAATGTTTGTTGTGCATTTTTGGCATAAAATGACCTGTATTTGAACATTTGATTTTTTTTATTTTAGAAAATAAAATTTAAAAGTTTTGGGTGATTTCATTAATGAAGAATTTGGGGATTTCATGGTTTTGAACCTCTTCAAGAAAAAGAAAAAGAAAATTGACCATGATTATTTTTTTCTTTGGCGAGACAAAGAGTCTTATATTTCTTATGATTTTACCAACCTTTTAGATATGAAGATCATTAACTTCACCTTTTTTTTATACCTCAAAATTTTGGACCAAGGTTGATATTTTGGACTCGAGAGTAGATATGTATGTTTAGTAGTAGAGTGGAATCATGTCATACTTGTCTGAAGTGTCATATGAGAATTATTATAAAATAAAATGAATTAGGTATCCAAACATTTAAAGTGGATTAACTAAATATCTTGAAACTAAAATTGCATCAAAGACCCTAAGGGAATCACAAAATTATATTGATGGCATTATACATCCAATGTGTGATAGTCCATATTCTATTTTTGGTGGATTATTGGTACTTGGTGTATCCTTATGATATCTTGCTTAAGTGTGATGCTACAATTGCTCCTTACTTGATCTTGGTGGTTATTATCATATTTTCTTGTGTGTTTTGATTAGATGCCATGACCCTTACATGCACATTATTATTTTTAATGTATATGCATTTGGTTGTGTGATGTCATGTTTGTGTCATCCATCACAATTGTTTTACATGTGTGTTTGATTGTACAATTGATTTATTCTTAGTTTAAAGGGGTAGGCCTAAGGGTTCAACATGGTTGGGTAGCGTTGTACCATGATTTGGGGCTAGCTAGATTGATGGATATGGGCATAAATCATGAAAAAATATTTTATCATTGTGTCAAACTAGTTCCTTTGTGGCATCATTTATTAATAATGTGTATAATTAGGCTTTGTCACTTATTGGCTAGTTTACTTTGCAACCATACTTAAACTTGGCATGTGTTTAAATACCTAATTGGGTAAGGTGGTTTCCATTTCTTTTAGTTATCTATATATATATATATATATATATATATATATATATATAATCTCTTATTATTCTCATTCATGATATGTTGTGTAGATGTAGTTGATTTCCACGATTTGATGTAATTGATATCATGATTGTTCACTTCTTTATTTAGCTTAAATCAAGATTTTAGTTAGAATCATATTTCTTGAGATATGTGTCCCTTTTGGGGGCTCCAATTTAGTCAACCTAGAGCCTATAAGTGATTGAATGGTTGGTCTAACCGTCTAAGCCCTTTTTTTACCAACATGAAAATCAATAAAGTTATAACTTGTTACTTGCAAGTTTTTTTCCAATATATTTATACAAATTAGAGCCCACAATTGAATTGCATGGAGCTTTAAGTTCAAATTTGATAGGGTATTTTACACTTGCAAAGTATAATTTGGACTCCAAAGTAAAAATCTCATGCTTCTTAGAGTTTGGTGATTCATGGTTATTTTACATGATGTACATTATATTTCAAACCCTCTAAGTCCAAGTTTTAGGTGGTTGGAGTTTGGCACTCAATTTTTTGCATGTTGTCAACTACCCATTCAACTCCAAAGTATAAGTTGCACATTGTACATTGAATGCCAAAGGATAAGAAATTCCACTAGAGTTGGGCTTGATTCTACATTTTGTAGGGTTCTAAAGTGCAACTTGGGGGTCAAAGATCGATATTGCAAAGTGTTTAGGAGTAATGTTTGGGGGGTAGTTGGTAGTTGTAAATTACAACTCAAAATTTGAAATCCAAGGAATGAAAGATGCAACATGCACCTTGAACCCCAAGGTTTCAACCATGCTATTTAGCTTTGAAGTTTGACCTCCTTATAGATTATCTTGAAGCCCAAACTTGTATAGTTTTGGCTTTGTTCTTCTCATGTTCTAAGATGTTAGAAAATTAGCCTGGTAAGTAAGTAGTAGGGGTTCATAGGGTTCTTTAAGCAAGAGGAAGCATAGGTAGACATTTCTATGTCATCTCAAGGAGTGGGATAAAGTCAATTTCATAAGAGGTAACACTCTAGGAATCCACTCTAGTCTAGGATGGAGGAGCAACCCAAGTAAGAAAGGCCTTGTTAGGAGTCTAGGTAGGTTGGAGATGAGTGAAATGTAGTGGTAAGACATATTAGAGACCGTCATTCACTAATTTTTGAGGGTTTTCTTGATGGATTTGAGGCAAAGGCTTAGTTCAATGGTTTAACATGTAGTATTATGAGAGTAACATGAATTATTCTTGATTATGTAGTTTTGTGGTTGTTCTTCTTGGTGGAAAGGAGATGAGAAAAAGTTGAATCTTGACATTTCCACCATCTCAATTGAAACCTTTAAGTGGAGATTTTATTCTTGTTACCTTTTTAAGTGCTCTAAGTAGTGTGTCATTTAATTGAGTTTCATGATCTCCAATAGCTTGGGATGACATTGTCTCAATATGAGAACTATTTCTTTTAGCTAAGTAGTATGCAAGTTGTTAGCCCCATTTTCAAACTTGCCAATTTTCAAAAAGTTTGTGTCAAAATCGCTATGTTAATTTGCTCCTAGTCACAAAAACTCCAATTATCCACACGTGTCACTTTTTTCACCAATCTGAAGGAAAATCACTCATCATCCCATTTCCAACCCCTAGAGTAATTATTACATTCACAGGTTTTACATAAACAATTAAATATGAAAATTTGTAATAGCTATAGTTAAACAATTTTATAAGGATATTCTTGGGTTCACTTAAAAAATGTGGCAATTTTTTGCACCAAAATTCATCACCATTTGGTATATTTTAATTTTACAAGTTTTTTGTAGGAAGGTTGTGGAAATTATTAAATCAAGGGTTCTATAGAAGATGGAGTGAAAAGGCTTGACAAAAAGTTTCATGAGAATAAAATTTGACAACGTGGAAAATTTTCAAGAGAAAATATTATTGCAATCAAAGTCATGGTATTTTTCTTCTTCATTATGTTTGTAGATCTGTTGACAAAAAATTATAAGTGAATTTAGGCACTTTCTAAGGTATTGGGACTCTCTTCGGTTTGATAAGATATAAAAATATCTCATTTTTTCCTTTATATCGATCATTTTATTACATTTCTCAAAGCTTTAGGGAGTTTTGGAAACCTCTAGAACCCTGAAAGGTTGTTAGTGGTCCCATAAATCCCAACATTGTCCATCCATCTATATTTTGCATTGCTTTGTTGGAGTGTTTGAGGGAATTAAAAACTAATAAGTGGTTCCTAAGATATTAGGATTCTCCTTAATTGTCGAAGTGTTCACAAAAATTCTTTTGGAAAGTATAAGACCAAATTCCCTATGGTTTCTGGAAAAAGGGGAGCTTTGGAACTAGATTGAAGCAACAACCATGGTGATATTGTTTTTGGTCTATCTCCATTACAAATGTATGCAAAATGGAGTAGCATAGACAAGACAAGACTGTTGGAAAAAATTCAAAGAAGCATGATCTCATGCCATGCCATGATTTCAAGTAATATATAAAATAAAATTGTGGAAAAACCCTTATGTCTTTTAAGCACATACAAATCACATAGAATATAACAAAATATGGAACCAAAGACAAGCCAAATATAGAACTTAAACATGAGGATTCCAAAGAAAAAGAAAGCACTATCATCTCCCTACAAACATTGAATGACACAAATTCACCACAAACACTCAAAGTAATTGGCTATATTAAAAGGAAAAATGTGAAAGTGTTGGTTGATACTGATAGTACACATAAATTTATTGATATAAAACTAGGTTTAATGAGATCAATTGCTTTGTTTATCCAATCTCTAATTTTCAAATTGTGATATCTAATGGGAAACAACTCCCTTGTGGTGGTAAATGCCATTATATAAAAATCTCAAAGGAAATTATCAACTTGATTCAAAAATATTTGTTATCTCTATTAGGGGAGTAGATGTAGTTTTGAGTGTTCAATGGCTTAAACAATTAGGAACATTGCCTTTTAATTTTCAAGACTTATCCATAGATTTTAGTACATATGGGAAAAATATAAACTATTGGGTGCGCACTTGCCACCAGGTGAAATTATTAGCTCCCATAAGATAGATAAATTGCTCAAGAAAGGTTGTTATGTTAAAGGGGAACAGCTACATTTTATAGAAGCACAAGATGTGACAACTCAAATTCAATCAAAAAATCAAGAGATCATTAAACACAATCAACAAGTATTTTAAGACTCCAAGGTTCTACCTCTAATTAGAGACAATGATCATGAAAATGAATTAATGCCAAGAAGCATTGTTCATCCCAACAATGGTGCCTAGTTATCGTCTAATTATTCTTAACAACAGGATGATACATATGAAAAATGTGCCTACATTACAAGGAGCTCAACAAGATCACTCATAAAGTGCCTCATAAATGCAATATTTCAATCCAATTAGAATTGCCTAAACTAGATGAAGAATTCAAGAATATTTTAGAGCCTAAGGAAATCATTGAGAAATGAGTGAAACATTTGTAAAAAAGAGCCATCTTCGAATTCCTACTCAAGTGGAAAAACTTTCTAATTAAAGGTACACCATAGAATGATGAACAAATCATACAAAATATCTCAAAGTTGTTAAGCATATACGACAAAGTTTTTTTGAAAGAGATGGGAATGTTATGCCCCTAATATCATATATTCGTAAGTATAATAAGAATAAGTACTTGTGGCATGTTTAATCTTAAAATTAGTCTTAGTCAATACATTAACCCCTCTTAACTAGAACAAAGGGGTGTGTCTTGACGTAGTCGAGACAAGGGTTCCTTACTAGATTGCCCAATCTCATAACCACAACACACCACAAAAACATAAAATTATAAGACAAACTATTTTCATTACATTTATTCAAAAATCAATTACAATATGTTTATTTGCACCCCAAAAAAAATTTAATTCAATTCATCTTTGGGATGTCACCACTTTTCTCCAGCAACACCTATTTTTTCCTAACATTTTCCTTCAAACTCTATTCATGGTGGATTTCTTCTCATTCTTTACTCAAACATCTTCAACCTAGTCGTCCCCTCTCTTCTCTGTCAATTGTTGAATAATATCATCTTTCAAAATCTGACAGAAACATGGCGCCACTTTCAACTTCATATTCCCAGCAAATGACATTTAAAATTCTTCTTTGTGTCACATTTGTCCTTGAGATGCTTGAAGAAATCTGATTTTTATATATGCAAAATGATTACCTTTATGGCGCTAAGAAAGAGACCTCCCAGCTACCAAAAATGGTGTTTCATGTTTTTTCCATTTAAATCTGCCTAATCTTCCAGCTTAGCGTTACTTTTTACTGTACTACATGTTTAAGAAATTTCCATATGAAAATCATCTTAATGATTATCAAGTCTTGTGCCACCAAAACGAATTATTACAAAGCTAAAGTCGTTTCATTATTTTCTCTGTTATTTCTTCCTTTTTCAGTCTTTAAACCCAACAATAAAAACAAGATTGAGGTGGGTTCTCTTCTAAAATAATGGTTTTCCACGCCTCTTATAATTCAACTTTATTCCTTATTTCAGGCGCCACTCATCATTTTTCTGAGTTTAAAGAATGAAAAATGCATTAAAAAAGAGAAGTATAATTAACTGAAAATCAATTATTAATGCCTTTGTCAATTATGTAACAGTTAAATAAGAGCTTGTATGTACAGAACCGAGTGTCAGTAAAAGTTCGAAAATTGACTTTATGGATAGCTTTTATCTGATGTTCAATTTTTTTCTTGAAAGCTGGTCAATATATTTTGTTTCACTTCATGAAACTTTCCATAAATTTATTTTTCTCCAGCATCTAAAAGTCTTCAGAATTATTTGTTTTTCTAAAACAGAGAGAATTGAATTCTCTCAATTGGTGAATAATTTGGTTTTAAAATATTTTTCACATTTTTCAAATTAAATCTAAGAATATGTCTATAAAAGAATTTGTTGTCAAATTTCATGGATTTTTAAAACAATTGTTTTCGTAAAATTGTTTGTGAAGCATTTAACTATGTTTGAGCGAAAACTCCATTCTTCCAATTCTGACCAAATTTGAAGCTTCCAAATGTTGAGATATGTCTGAAACCAGCAGCACAAACCAAAACAAACCAAAACTAAAACTAGAACTAAAAATATTTTTGGGTGATGTAGGATCACTTGTGGACTTGAATGGTCATGCATTAGTCCCTACATAATTAAGCCTATAAGTAAGATGTTTCTCTCAAACATTGCTAGAGTAATTAAGTGAAATAACTTATTACTCTAACACCCCCCCTTAAGATGAACTTAGAAAGTAGCTAAAACACTGAAGAAAAGATGCATGAAAGCAAAGAGTTTGTCACATTAATGACCAGGGGCTCCACCCCAGCCCCCTACCCGCTAGCCCTTGGTCACGCACAGGACCAGAGGCCAAACTTTTTTTAGCCCCCTGGGTTGCATGTAGGCCAAATTGGGCCTTTTGGAGCACTTTTACGAAATCGGGCATAACTTTCGCATACGGTGTCATTTTTTTGTAAACGAAATACCGTTGGAAAGTTGATTCCGACGCCGATGTAGTGGTGAAGGTAGCTTTTCCAGATTTTTCTCTAATTTTATTTTGCAGGCCTCTGGAGTCAGATGAAGCCGTTTTCGCTTCAAAGGGCATATCTTTTGACTCGGTTATCTGTTTTTCGTGATTCAAGCGGCACCAGAAAGCTGATTCAGTCCTCTACACAGATCTGAGGTCAATTTTAATCAAGAAAGTAGATGTGAACATTGGTTTTTGCATGGATTTTTTTTTTATTTTCATGCACTAGGTTTGCATTTTCTCTTCCATTTATCCATGTTTTGCATGCTCTCCTTTTACAATCATGGGTTATTGTAATAAATGAACTTATATAAAGTTCCATCAGGGAGGTTTTTTGCATAATAATTTTATTAGAGTGTAGTTGCATTGCATGCACTTTGATCTCATCATATTGATGACAACTCGTATGAGTTGTATCTGGATTATGTAGTTTCTTTTGGCTACATCTTGTTCATAGCTTGACACATTTTGGTTCACATCGGTTCACATCTCAGATTAAAAACCTATGGTTAATGATCTTGAATCACATCAAATTCACATCGGGTCACATCTCAGTTTGAGGGCCATTCATTTTATGGTTAATGTTCTAAAATTTTCATGGTACTTGCTCCTATGGATCAGTTTTAGTCATAGTTTGGCATCGACATCGAGATACACAACTTCCAGATTCTTTCATCATATTATTCTCTCTTATGGGGGGCATCATTTATTCATCTACCATTGCTTCATAGATTCCAGGGTTTTTCCAGTTTGTGAGTTTTCAAGTGTCCCATGGCATAGGGTCTGTCGTTGCATTATCATGATTCCGCCTGAGTCCTTCAGTGACTCTCATATGGTTTCTTGTAAACAAAGGTATCTTTCCTTGCTTGCCAAATTCAGGATTCCAGTGTTACTCCACCAATGTTCTTCTAGTGCTTCTTTGCAGCAGGTCATCTTATTGAGGGGGGGTTTTGTCCCACTGGGTTTTCTCCTCTTTCTCATTCATTGCATTTGTACATGAGTACCTGATCAGGCCTTGTTGTCGGGACCCATCTTTGCTTTCATGCATCTTTTCTTTAGTGTTTTAGCTACTTCCTAAGTTCATCTTAAGGGGGGGTGTTAGAGTAATAAGTTATTTCACTTAATTAATCTAATCATATTGGTTAATTAATTAAATCACTTATCACTTTAGTTATTTAAGCTAAACTTAGACACATTAATAATTAATTAATTAATTAATTATTAAGTGTGCACATTAGGGTTTCCTTTTAGGGTTATGCATACATTGCTTTTATAAAGCAATTCATCTCTTGTATTTACTCTATTCCTGAATATTATTCATTTGCACATCTTCATACAAATTGCTCTGGCTTTTTCTGTTTTTCTCTTGTGGAAGGTATTTCTGGTTTGCATGTCTGATCTTGGATTCTAACAAACATCATATCACCAAATATTGAACTCATACATTATTATCTAACTATTGGAGGTCACTCCCTCAAAGTGGTCTGCTATATTAACAATTTTTGCATTTATTTCCAAAAAATATCATAAGTTATTTGGAAAATGATTTGTCACTATTTAGATGAAAAAGTGTATTATATGTATCATTTTTCTTCTCCAAATCTTGCACCCAAAAGATGCAAACAATTAAAAGGGACATATGCTATTGCTAACGTTCTTGTGTTGAGATTGTAGACAATTATCGAAGCTTATACAAAGACTCTTTATTATACCTAGATGATCTTGATCACATTACATGGTCATGCTTGAAGTGCAATACCACATTACTACTATTGCATTAGATAAAATATTTTATTACCACTTTGCATATGTGTTCCTACATAGTGCTTAGACCAAGGAGAGGGACACGTGAAGAATTTGAGATGGATCCATTACTTTTCATGGATGTCATATTCCATTGTGTCTAAATATTTACTTTTTGTGCATGTGAGAATCTTTACATGTACTTCAAGATGCATGCTCATTTTAGGACTCATGCACACCTCAAAATAGGGGAAAAATGTCATAGTGAAAGTTGCAGACCTGTGGATATTCCTATTTAGTTTTGGGGTCATTTTGATGGAATACATTGATACAATTACATAGTGACAAATGACACACTCTTGAATTGAGTTTTCTCCTTCCTCTATCATTTATCCATCACCATATACATGCACTTCTATATGTTGACCTTATTCTATCTTTAATTACATGCATTCCCACATATTCACTATTGTTAGCCATTTATTATAGATCTATATCATTACACTATTATTCATACATTCATTTCTCGCCTTGAAATTTATAGCTTCATGTCCTAAGTCAATCTTGCTGGGATTGACCCTCAAATTATAAAAAAATAATTCAAATTTTGTGAAATCCTACCCTTTTCACTAACAATTCATTGACTTAGTAATCTTTGTATGATTTATTGTTGTCATAATATTTAAATACATTCAATGTGCAATTAATTAATAATTGATTACCATCCAGAAATAAACAATTACAAAGATAAGCATCATAAAAAGACTTTAATTTAGAACAGTAAAATGAACACATCTACATCTAAAACACCTACATGTTTAAGAATGTTCTCTTCGATCATCAACCCAAAATTATAAAGCAAGTCTATCAATGACATTGACTGAGGAGCAATCCAAGTGTGATCCCAATGTATTTAAGTTACCAAATATCATTGATTGAGGTGACATAGTTGAGGCATACCCACTTGTCCATTTTATCTGTAGTGATGGACAAAACTGTTAAAATTTGGGAGCGACACTTCATCAAAGCTGTAGCATACACTCCTTGAATGCTCGTTTATGATCATGCCTTCGTAGGAATACTTAATCGTAGAAATACGTGGTTCCTTTGGTGGTATTAGGCGCAGGGCTTTTTTTTGATGTGGTATGCTCTCATGTGTGGTGGCATATTTGCATCTGCCACATGGAGCTCACATGGCTACCTTTTCCTGGGCCCAACTCATGTTGTACCATAATCGGTGGTGCACGGAAAGGTTTTTGCAGCTAAACCTTGCGAGTGTGCACCTTCACTACATGCTATGTTCTACCCCTAGATCCTCATCGACCTGCTCAACACTTTCTTTTGCTACCAACTGGTGTAGCACGATGGACCCTCTGATATCTGGTGACTGTTTATTATAGGTAGTCAAAAGCTTAATGGTTGCCTCCATGTTGTAAAGGGGATCTTTAGTATCGTGTGTTTCCTTCCTTGTAATCAGATCCTAACATAGTCTTATCAAGTCTATAGGTCTTACAACCTCCCTACATTCATGCCTTGTTGAGCCAGAGAAAAAAACAGCATGAGTTACACTTTAGTCGTGGCCTCAAAGTCTTTAGTAAATGCACTTTGTGTTTAAAACATTGTTGACTTACGATCGATGGGAGGCCCCTCCTAATATTAGATTAGTGGCCCCTTCATTCTCCAAATTAAGGTCAAATTACCCATTCTAAAACAATTAAAGATGCTTCAATTTAATCAGTTTCATATTGTACCACGAATTTGAATCAAGGCTTTAACAATTGTATCATCGATATAAAAGTTGTAGGATTTTGGGAGAATCATGATTGTTGGATTTGTTTAACCGCATAATATGCAAGATTAGGCAATACTAGAAATAAGTGAAGATGCTTCATACCCCTATTGAAGATGTTGAGCCACCTATTATTGTCATCTTCCAATGACTAAGATATCAATATCACTACCTAGTCACATATTCAATGAATAGATTGTGAAATGGATGAACAATCAATATCATTTTGATCATCTTGTATCTTTCCCAAGCAATATCAATAGTTGATATGGTAACTCAATTCAATCCCTCTTATAGAGGGAAACATCTTTAGTGTAATCATTGTGTTTAAGAGAATGATTGTCAAAATGAGAAAAACGTAGTTAATTTCAAAAGAACAAGATGGGTTGTATGATTTGCTACAATATTAAATTATGTATGAATTAAAATACAACTTAATTGAAATGTGGTGTTATTTTTAGTATTAGTTGAGTTGTGCTTTTTGTAATCACATTTTTCTAAGGTACATATTAGAACATTTCATAATAGATTTTTCTAAACTAGTGCAACTTTCCTATAGAAAATATTGTACAAGATGGTGTACATGTACTCCTAACTTTATGGGATGCAATCCAAGCTCTTTGGAATGAACCTACACTTTACACATTTGGATTTTTGCACCACTTTAGTGAATGAATTTGAAGGATTTTGAATGGAACAAAGCATGCATATGGAAGGAGAGGCAACATTCTTCTATATTCTTCACACAGTTAGATTCAAAATTGATACATGGATGGACACTAAAAATCATAGAATTAAAGTTATTCACCAAATTTTCAATCAGTCAAAAGTTTGAGTCATTGTTGAGCAAAGAAGAATAAAGAAAAATATATATATATGCCAAGATTTCAAATGGTAGGGCACTCCAACAAGCAAAGAGGAGACAACATTGTTTCTTCAAACCCTTCAACGAGTTCATTGTCTACAATGATGGGGCCAATAAGACCACTGAAATTGGTCTATTACATAATGAAAACAAAAGCATCGATAATGAGCCAATAAAATTATACTGAATGTTCATAAACAAGATTAATGAAAATATAGAAAAACGAAACAACAATACCATTTTTATCAACTCATTCCCTCTCATAAAAGAAATGTCTTCGACGTAATAAAAATATCTACACTAATAATTATTGTAGAATTATGTAAAAGCGCTTTTATTCCCTTAGAAAATAAATACAAACCATAATTCAAGTGTCTTAATCCGTAAGGGGCCGACTTCACTCTTCATTTTCCTTTCAGTAAATCACGGAGTGAGTGAAAGCCATCGGGATCCAATGCAAGCGTATTGCCTTGTACAGTGTGTATTTCAATACGAGGACTGGCGACAAGAGTTTCCCGTGTGGTCCTATTATTGACCAGGTTAAAGTATTTGATCGACAACTCCTTTCCACACGTCACATGGAGTAGGAGAGGCTGGTGAGAGAGATAGGTGTTTGGCTTGAGGGAGACTTAGCTCTTACAACGAATGAATGATTTTTTTTTTAATGATATTTATGAGATTAGGGAGTCCATAGATCTGATAGTTGAACATTTCAGCAAGATATAAAAGTCTTATCGGACAACCCTTCCCTCGTACTTATTTAGTGTTCCTTACTATGGTTTTGGTTGATCATGGATTATCTGCTATGAATTTTGATCAAATAATCTGTTATTTTTGCTATTCGTTCCTTTTCAAAGAAAGCTGATAAAGATTCAACATTTAAAGTATCTAATGAAAAGAGAACAAAATCTATTTGCCAACTTCTCTTTGAGTGTTTTCCACCTTACTATTTTGCACATAAAATGATATGAGCTAGTTCTTAGCTTAGCTATTCATTTTGTTTTCACTCTTATATATAGTGTTTTTAGCTATTCATTTTGTTTCCACTCTTATACTGTGTTTTTGTTTGTGATCACATGTCAGATTGAATTGTTATATTGCTTTTTCATTGGAATTATTTTGTCCACGTGATTGCTTTAACTTTCTCTCACATACTTTTGATTTCCACATTGGTGTTTGGGCACTCATCCATGTTAGTTATCCATCTATACATTCACTTAGTGTTAATTCCCTAGAGATTGCTGTAGATTTTTCAAATTGGGGTGTCTCTCATGTCCATCTTGAAGTTTAAGATCTCGTTCTTTGATGATCAATTATAGTTGTAGACCATGTCATTGTAGGTGTAGGGTTAATGCTTATGTTAGAAGAATCACACATATTAGAGTGTAGGAGTTGGTTAAGTGTAACGCTTCATGCATATGTGTCAAGTACAACTACTTGTATATGTTTGTTTTGATATTGCACTTCTTGATAAGATTGTGTATTGTCATTGTATATAACTTTATTGATAATGTTTTGTATTGGCATTTGGTGTCCAATTATGTATTATGGAATGCATATTATGTATGCATTTAAACTATTTTTTTTTTAAGATGAAAGACATTAAGCCTATATATATTAATATATAATAGTAAAAGTTTTACAAAAGAAGACTATCACTAGTTCTTGCTAACCAGATCTGATATCATGATTGCTTACATCTAACAAAATTTTCATATCCCACATGTATGCCCTATATTGTAATTGACTGATAGTAATATACTTCCCCAAACTAAATACCATGTACATCTATGAAATACATACTCAAAAATTCACTATAGTAACCCTTTACAAAATATGTGCTTCGTAATTTTAAACTTCCTATTCTTCCATTTCCTCAGACTGAATTTCATTCTCTCCCTAATGTTCTTGAAAATCAGCCACTGAAGCTTGCATCACCAGGGAAATATTTAGGTTAGGAACATGAGGTTGGTGCAGAGGAATTGAGGAGCTGACATGGTCTGGTACATTCACTGTAGGAACAACTTGGAGCATCGGAGCATTACCATCTGGAGGTACAGGAACATGAAGGATACCGTGCGCCTCAGGAACATACACAACCATAGGTTCATCATGCACATGTGCAAGAAGGGCCAACAAAGCATTGGTTCTCCTCCTAATACTATCTGCCATATCTTCACCGACCACAACAATGTGCCTATACAACGCCAGTTACAGATATCTAAAGCTCTGCATTTCTAAGGTGTTCTTG
The DNA here is from genome assembly GCA_007258455.2 of Sequoia sempervirens. NCBI lineage: Eukaryota > Viridiplantae > Streptophyta > Pinopsida > Cupressales > Cupressaceae > Sequoia > Sequoia sempervirens. The sequence continues at coordinate 34,844 of VDFB02001147.1, forward strand.
ATGACATCTAAAATGGAAACATACACATTACCATTGAGCAGGAAATGATGAGGAAAAAGACCACCAACCCGACCTTGACCTTTCCAGAAATCATAAGCTTGCACCCCCTTAAGAAGTTTATTGTCTTGTAGAAAACCTCATTTAAACTATTTTAGTGTTTTAACTCTATTATTATTTGTATATTTTTTACATATGATTTATCATGTTATTTAGTTCACCATATTGTTATTATGATTATTGATATTTAGTTTATGTTTTTAGATCATTGACTTTAGAATGAATTTCAATTGATACAATTATTGATGTTATTTTATTTAGATTATATCACATTGAGTGCTTTATTGTGTTTTGACTATCATGTATGGAGTAGGTATGCCTATAAACACTAAAATATTTCCTCTTATTATCGTATCAATTATTCACATTATCATCCATCATTAATTATCTATTATTATTAATTATCATCCACCATTAATTATACATTATTATTATTTATTTAATTAAGATGAGCTAATTATCCATTTAAATAAATTAAAAATCTATAACTATCATCTTGAATACTTTTTCCATTAGTTAATTCATTCTTCAAATTAGTAACTTCCTCATCAAAAAAATCATTAAATGAATTAATAAATTCATAATTATCTTCTCACAAGTTAACTCATTCTTCAAATTAGTAACTTCATCACCAATCTTTCCATTTAATGACTTAATTTCAATGGGATTGGAAAATAATAATGGGTGAATATTTTTCTATTTTGATTAGGGAGATGGGTCAGTAGTTGTGCAGGTTAATATAATGATTATGTAGGGGTTACATGAAATATTGTAAGATCTATCTTTTTTAGAAATGTGAAAGGGTCTCTTATCTATCTACAAATAAGGTTTGGAGGTGTGACTCATCATGCAACTTTCCACATCAAGATGTCTAATGAGAAGTGTACTAAAAATGAATTTTTAAAGACTCAACCAAAACTTGATCATAGTATCCTTAGTATTTGAATGAAAAATATCATTTGTTGTTAGTACAATAGCTTATCATATTAATATTTAAAATATAATTTATATGCAACTTAAATGATCTCAATACCTTTTGGTAACCATAAATCTTGTTATCTCTAACCTTTATATCCAACATAAATAACCTAATAGTTGAACATAAAAATATTATTTATTATAAAAAATATATAGTATTATTTGAAAGATAATTTATATTCAATTTCAAATGATCAAAAACCGTTTTGACAATCCTTCACATTTGATGGTAAAATGCAAGGTATTTATTGTGTTCACTTTTTATATTTATGATTCTACAAACTATTAATATGAAGTACTCCAATGCATATACATTGTTATCCCAATAGTTGTACATAGGAATATTATTTTTCCATATGACAACAATACTTGTTCAACCGGTCTCCTTATTATATAAATGACACTTTTAATGAATAGTTGTGATATTTTATGTGAAACAAAAAACTATTTATTTCACTTATTAATGTGTGTATTTATACCTTTTTATATAACATTCATAAGCTTTCATGTATTCATGTTTGGGTCCATCTTGACCAACATTTATTTATTTACTTGTGGACTAATTGTTTTGATTAAGGGAAAAATAGGTTTTGAATGGACCCAAAACCATTTACAACAGGTTTTGAATGGACCTGAAACCATAGGTTTTGAATGGACCCAAAACCAATTACAAATAGGTTTTGACAGGGCCCCGAAACCCACACTAAGATGAACAAGCTGCACAAGGAATCAAAAAAGACAACTAGCAGCGAACCAACAACAGATCATAAGAAAAACAACAAGACTACCCTGATCTACACAAAACAAAAGGTTTTGACGGGAACCTTAAACCCCACAAAGTCAAGTTTTACAAGGGAACTTGAACCCAAACCAGGTTTAAACGGGAACCTAAAACCCCCATATAATTAGGAACAAACCAAGTTTTAATGAGGAGCTGAAACCCAATGATCACATGGTCACAGTCAGAATCCACCTTACCAGAAGCAGAGTAGGTCCTCTTGCAGCACCACCAAACACGAGTAGCCAAATCAAACTCCACCTCAAAAGGAGTTGGCTTCCCTCTAAAGGAGCAGATGCCATGAAAAGCATTGCCACCATTGTCGCCACACTGTAACAACAACCAACTCCACCTCCATAGGAACGAATACCACCTCAATAGGTATTGTAACAGTAGAAGCCAACGGCCTGGGAAGCACCTCCACAAATCCACATACCCCCTCTCTACCTCTAAAAGAGAGGACTCCACCATAGCATAATAAGTCTTCACCTCAATAGAAGACACAGACTGGAGAAACGAGAAAGGAACCACCCAGCCTTCAGCAAGGAAAAATATGATAGCCATCAACAACTCAAGTCGACAGGCCAACAAGAGAAATAGAGGGAGAGGCCAAAACACGTGCCCTTCCACAAAAGACCATGGGAACACAAGAAGAAAATTAGGAGCATCCCATTTAAAGGAGACCAAAGAGATCCTATAAGCCAAAATCCCAACAAGGATCTAGAACAAAAAATAGACAGAGAAACCCCCACAAAAAAATCTTCAGCTAAAGAGCTTAACAAAACATGGCTCAGCCACAAGAAGGGCCACAAAGACAGAGGCAACAGAGCCTCCCCACAAACCAGAGAGAACAAGGAAGATAAAACCTCCAATAGGAAGAAACCCAACAAAGACCACACCAGGGCAGACAAACACCCGACACAAACCTGGTGAACAACCAAAGCAGCATCAAGGAGGGAAACCACCACATCCCCAATAGCCTCCCAAGTGAATAAATTTTGAAGCACGACCCTCTCGAGGCAAACCAAGCTTCTGACAAAAAGCCAAGAGCGCTGCAGAAGAGGAACACTAGAGAAAGAAAGATGGACTCTGCCCCCGGCCCAAATCAAGAACTTCCCAAACGACACCAGAAGATCAACAAGAAATAGAAAAAGAGCCAACCCAAACAAACAGTTGAAGCCCCAAGCAGAAAGCTTAGCTCCGTCCTCAGCCCGCATAGACCAAGAAAACCAAAAACAAGCCGCAAAAGACTCCAAAAGAGGAACTAGAGAAACCACCAACGCACCACTGCCAACACCTAACGCCAGGAACTAATTGTTGACAATATATAGCATAAATATATATTTCAAGACTAAATCCTATAACCACAAGTACTACACCAACAATAGGATCCCGACTTGAACTATTGGCCTCTCCCTTAATATAAATGATTTAAAAAAATAAAAATTAGGGGAGAGGATCCATTAGTCCTCTCAAAATCTTACATGTCAATGTCCAACAACTCTAAAAAACTATAGCGGCTTCCTCAACTAGTTGACTACTTAAACATAAATTTTCAAGCCATTATCATCAATTTTGATGTCTCTATTATGCGTAGTCATAAAAAGTGTCAAAAACAACAAATTTTGAACCCTTGCCCATTGTAGTAAATTACCAAACCTCATCCTTGATTTCACTTACACCTATATTCTTACAAAAATAATTCACTTACACTCTCAAATATGAATGCATAATTATATTAAATTATATAACACAATATTAATAATTAAATAATTAAAAACTACCCTTGTTCTCAAATCATCCTATTAAATTATATCTAATTCCTCCATAAATTTAAGTCTATAATTATTAGAAAATTATAATATACTAGACATCTTTAAACTTTAAGCTAATATGCCCATCTCTAAAATTTATTGAAACTTAAACCTAATTTATTAAACATTTTCCCATCAGATAAGTGTCACCCCAAGTTGTTCTATCCTTTGTCACCTCACAGTAAGCCTTGAATGTACCATGCCCAATAGGAGGAGAGGTGTTATGTTAGGTGTCATGAAAGGGGACATGCCTAGCATGTAAGGTTTATTCATTTAGTTTTTCATTCTATTCAATGTGCTTTCATTATTCTTGGTTTGTTTTAGGTTTTATAGGCCTTAGCTCTTGCTTCCATGTTCTTTATGGTCGTCGACATCTAATGAAGCCTTTTGTAAATGTGTCTATCAACACAACAAAACAAATAGGATTCAAAAGTTTCTAGAGCGGGTAAGGTATTTTTTGACCTTACTCGGGCTATGGCCCATTTCAATTTTGACGATTTTGCAAATTTGAGTTTTTTTTATGATAGTTTCTTTGGTGAGAACAATTTGCTCATTTTTATAAACTTAGGGTTTTGTTACTAGAAGCCTAGCATCATAGTTTAAACCTAGTTTTGTGTTTTTCTTGTTACTAGTTAGATGGGCATCATTATTTTTGGTTTGGGAAAAATTATTTAAGATGTTTTGTATGCAGTTATTAAATTTAATAAAAGATTTTGCTTAATGTTTGTGGTCTTAGGAAGAAGGGTTTGAAATTATTTTCTTATAATTCTAGTTGTTATGGAGAAATGGAATACAAGCAATAGTTGTGAAAAGAGAAAAAAATCTATGAATTTATAGAAATTGATCGATACCATTGTAGAGTTTTTTTATGTAGTCTTGTCTATTACTCACTTCATTTTTTTGGATCCATGTTATTAATTTTAATTTTTTGTTGATTGCTAGAGTTTTACCATTTTAGAGATGCTAAAGATGTATTTTAGATTAATCCCATATAAATATTAGTCTACACAAGCTTACTATGGAAGTTTTTCAAAGTTTCTAACTTCTACCTGATATTTTCCTTAAGCACTTGCAAACTTGTTTTGATGTTATGTGAATTGGTTGTAAATTCTTGCATAGTCTTTGGAAATCTAGTCAAAACTATTTAAGACACTTTGGTTCAGCTCATGTTATGAGAGTAGAGAATTTAAACATTTCAACTCAAGTTGTCAAGTGAGAAGGATAATTAAATTAACATCGAGTGATTAAATCTTTAGAGGTTGTGGACTTAGTTATGTGTACTTTGTTACTTTTATCAAGAAAAAAAATCACCACGAAGCAACAATCGTCAATATATATTAATTTTATTTTCTTCGTAAAACAGTGTATCTCCTATTCAACTTTATTTAAGTTCCAGTATAAAATAGTATATCTCAATAGCTAAGAAGCCAAATATTCTCACATCATCATCAAATAAAAGGTATGTTGTAATCCAACTACTACAATGTATCTATGACAATGCATTAATAAAAAATCTATTTAATAGGGCAATGTGCACCCATTGGCTTATGCACTTGGAATTTAGTATATCAAATATAGACATGGCATTTCCACATGCTAGGCAATGAATGTATTACTTTCAGTAGTAAATTGTAATAAATGTTTAGATGCAAAAATCTTCATAGAGGTTACTACCAAAAGCAATACATTCATTAAATATGTGGATTCAAAGGGTTCAAAGAGAAATATTACAAGATAAATCCAAATTTTTGAAATGTGTTGTTGTATTTCATGGTCCAAGACCTCTTTATCATCTTATGATCTTCCTTTAGGATTTTTATTTGTGATTATTTACTCTCAATATTGTTAAGATTTTTATTATGGATTTGATATATGATGAATTATCTCATGTTATGATTATTTATTTATTTATTATGTTATATACATTTAGATTGAGAGAGCTAATAAACTTTGAGGGGCTTGCTAATGTTAGTAATTCATGTTCCATTCTTAAGACTTATTCTAAGAAAAAAATTGTAGTCTCCCTTGCTCAAATTATTCAAATAATCCCCTTATGATAAGGAGAAATGATTTGAGTGAAGATCCAAAATAAACCATTGATCATAAATGTATAATCTATATTTATAATCAAAACTCTCATTATCTCATATGAGGACTCTAGTAGACACATTTTCTCTTTGGTCATTCATTAATAGGATTAACACCAATATGCAACCAACATGGATAAAAAATCTAAAGAACAAGTTATCTCTTATAAAGACATCATCAGACTTAGTTAATTGGGATTTTGGCCTAAGCATTAATCCACCACATATAAGGTCTAAAAATTATATAACTTAAGTCTTTATGTGAATTACACAAGCTCTAAACCTCATAATCCAACACTCTTAACTTATTGAGACTTATGAGATTCATTCACTAGAACGTTACCAAATACACTTTTAGGATTCTTACTAAATATACTATAGGCAAGTCTTGCACAAGGGATTCATTGATAATCTTATAGGGAGAATATGATTCCTTAGATAATTTACAAATTTAAAATTTTTAATATACTTCACTCAACTATAAAAACAAAATCATTGACTTCTAGAGCTTTATTCTATAAAGAATACAATTGGAATTTTACCTTTTTCAAATTCTACATATTTTGCAATGTTATTAATTACTCTAGGATCATTAAGAAAATACACTATTTGTATCTAGCATTCAATGGTCATAACATTAAACTCTTAGAGATACATACATTATGTAGCACCCATCCTCTAGATAATTTCAAAAAACAACTTCCAAGTTACCCTTCTTTAAATAATAGGAATCTAAATATCATTTTCTGCTAGCATAGTCTAGCGTGGTACAAGTTCCATTGCATTCAAAATTCAAAGTAATTTGTATTGGAATAACTAGAAAAAATAATCGGTTTGCATTGAAAACCACACTTTGAGAAATCAAACATAATTATTTTTAATACAACAACCAAATATTAAACATAGAGATGACTATGATAATATAATTTAGTGTCTTTTTCCTGCACATACATCTACATAGTTGGTTTCAAAACATTACAGAATTACTAGCCTGTCCACATTGCAAAATAGGTATGGTCTACAAAATTTCTACATGGTTTGCAAAATTGTAGACATTGAAGAATACATATGGTCTATTAAATCAAACATAGATTACACAATAGGAAATTTTGAATAGGTCTTGTGTGCAAAAGTATAAAGTTTGTAATGCATACTTCACTATTTTACCGTCAAGGAACAGTTCTAGTTCTTTCATAGAACTATTTGTTGAAGTATTATTTGGAGTAGCTAAATCAACATGTTGTGTGATAGGAGTAAGATTACCAAACATATTTGTATCTAAAAGCTCAAAAAAATGGAATTGTTTGATGGGGAATGAGGGGGGCTATGGTTAGTAGTAACTTGGAAGTTGTTAAGGGTAGAATAAGAAGGGCTTAAAATTTTGTATATATCTCTTAGAATATGATGATGTTCAGGAAAAGGGGGTTGATGGAGTACTCTAATGCCTTGTTCTACTTGCATTCAGTATTGGATTATTATCACAACTAGCTTGGAAGTTTCTAATTGCAACATAAGTAGGGCTTAATATGTTGTAAATATCTCTCAATATGTGGTGTTTTGTTGGTAGAGAAGTTGATGGGATACTCCTCTACCCAGAACTACTTGTAGCATGTGTTGAATTCCTATTCTTGCTCAGTTTCCTTTGTTTTTTTTCTAGATCTCTCTCCTTTTGTTGTTGGATCCTTTCCTCCTCTCTCCTCTATCTCATTAATTTTCTTTCAATTTTTTTCTTCCTTCCTTTTCTAAATGTTCAATTGCATGAAGTTTATTTGTCTCTATCTATTTTGTCTTCCTTTCTCTTAGTTGTTCAAGTTTGTAAGGGGAGAAAATGTACATGGATTAGATCAATGAATTCAATCAAAATGAAACCAAAACAAAGATTAGAACCCACCTACTCATGAAATGCAATTTTCATAGCTATGAATTCAAACTACACAATCTTACCATCCCATGGTGGAGTGTATTTGTGTTGATTTGATATGTTGGATTGCCTTTCAACACAAAGCCTCTTTTGATTTTGATTTTTTTTTTAACTTTTTTTTTACTCTTTCTTTCTTTTTTTCTAATTTTTTTTTTAATAGGAGGAGAATATGGATAGGAGGGACTCAAGTGTCCAGTTCCATGAAAGGTGATAGTCCCACTAGATGGATGTCATCGCATGGACCATGTCAAGTGTGCTCATAGATGTTGGTAAGGAATTGCATGAGAGGGAGATGGATTAGGTAGATAATGGATTATGATGTGGATTATGGAGGGAAATAGTGGATTATAATGCGGATTATGTAGGGAAGATGGTGGATTATGATAGAGATTATATAGGACTCATGCAAAAGATGAATGGGGAGGCTTAACCAAAACCATGGACCATAGGAAGGTGATGGGGAGATATGTAGGATAATGAGTGAAGGGTGAGGAGATGGAGGTATATGGAATTGTTGTGAAATGGAAGGGAACCATGACCAATGGTTGCACACACTATGATAAACATTGAAGCTTTTGATGTGGAGGGGGTGTAGGAAGCAATGGAGATGTTTGCTTAGGAGATGGGTGATGAAGCGCTTTAGGTACCCACATAGACTTAGTATTTTTATGACTTTTATTTTGCTTGTCGGATGGAATATGAGATTATTGAATAGAGTGGGAATGTGAGGTAGAAGTGGATGGTTGGGATTTTTGAGATGTAGATGCCTCGTTTGACTTGGTTTCCTTTTTCTTAGGGACCCAAACCATTTTAGTTTTGGCCTTTTCTTTTGGAGGTATGGGCTTATATAGCTTTTTAGATGGATTTTGATTTGATTCTTTGCTTTTGTGCCCTAAGGAATGAGGACCCTTAGGATTTTTTTCTTTATAGGTAGAGGCATCCAAATTTTTTCTTTTGAATCCCATGGGTATGGTGGAATGAGTGGAAAATTCATTTTTAGACAATGTGTGCATTGATTGGTCATGATTAGGATTTTTAAAAGATTTATGGATGGATGGATAAGGGGATTGTATAATGGGGATATTAGGTATTGAGAGTAGTGGAGGTAGATTAGATGGAGGGATATTAGAAGTTGGAAGCAATGGTGGTAGAGTGGATGGTGGAAGGTGTACGGTCACATGCTTTTGACATCTGTAGGATGATGGAGGTGGAATGGCAACATATTTTTTGGGTGTATGATAGGGCTTATGATGGAAGAGGACTTAGGATGGATGGAGGAAGTACCAACATCTTTAGCTTGTTTGCCTTGGGGTGTGTATCCAAGGCCAAATGAGCATGGAGGGACTTTGACATGGATGGGCTCCAAAATACCTTGTTCATGAAGGCCTAAACCTTTACCTTGGTAGTTCATGTTTTGGAGTATGCAAGGGAAAATGGGACTAGGTGTACCTGGAACACTAGACACAAGTTCCTTATTGGATGGGGAAAATGCAACAACGGAAGATAATGGTTGTTGTTGTTCTAAGGAGTAACACTCATGAATGAGGATGGAAAGACCAAGTGGATGTGATGGATTTGAAATGGAGTTGATAGCGGATGATGGGGGATTTAAAGGATCTTGAGTATGTTCATTTAGATCCACATTATTGGTTTGATCTTCTATGTTGGCTTGGGAGGCATGTGTCTCATCATGACAAGTGAATGTTTTTGGATCATGGATAGGGATAGGTGGAGGTGTATTTGGGATATCTTGCTCATCAATGGGTATAGGATCAAGTTGCTCATGGATAGGCTCTTCATCATTTTTCATATCATCTTGATCATAGAAAATATATAGATTATGGATAGGTTGGATGAAAGTGATTTGATCTTGATTAGTACTAGGGCTTGATGTTTCCACATGCTTGGGAGTAGACTCTTGATATAACTCTTGTGGTTTCATGGAAGTGAAAGTGGGGGGTTCTTGGATAAGTTTGATAGTTTCTTGATATTCCTCAATAAGAGAGTATGATGGACTTTGACTTGAGCTTATGATAAGAGGCTCTTGAATAGGCTTGATAGCTTGTGGGTCACATGATGGGCTTGAGGGGCTAGGAATGTTAATGGAAGGCTCTTGGATAGTCTCAAGGATAGGACTTTTATGACATGGAGATGTTATATTCCTTGATAATAGCCATTGTATCACATCCGTTTGTAAGTGGATGGGTGGATTTGGGTAATGCCATAGGTTTACTTTTGAAATGTTTGAATTTAGGACATAGATTTGATGGAGGATTAGATGATGGTGTGGGTAATGAAGAGTTTGATGGGTTAGAAGGTGGAGAGGCCAATGGATTAGGTCTAGGAAATGGTGGCTTAGGGATAGGCATTTGATTGGGTGGTGGTATGATAAAGTTATAGGATGCATGAACAAGATTGGTGTTCCCCTTGTCAAATGGAGCATGAGAATTGAAAGGATCTTGATTTTGTTGCCAAGGTGGAATTGGGCTTGCATGTTCTTGTTGCAAAGTGAATTGATATGATGATGTGGCATTGACATGGAAAGGATATGGTGGTGTAAGGTTGTCTTGATAAGTGGATGGACTATGTTGGTGTGATGATTGATGTGGAATTTGAAGTTGTGTTTGTTTGGTTTGGGATTGGTGTGTGGCTATGAGTTGTTGGATTTGGGATTGGTGGTTGGCTAAGATGTGTTGGATTTGGGATAGGATTTGTTGTATGTGAGGTGATTGACTTTGTTGAAATGGTTGAAGGTTGTCTTGTAAGTGTTGTATGGTTGATTGATTTAGGGGTTGGTTTGGGTGTTGGAGTGCTTGGATGATTTTTTGTAGGCGGTGTGCTAGGACCTTGTTTTCTAATTTTGGCATGGAGTTACACATGTCTTTACATCATTGTATGTCATCTTGTCCCTCAAAGTATGCCACATATTTCTTTTCATCATTTGAATTAGGAGGAGGGGCCCTCCGAAGTGTGATTTTAGGTCTTGGATTGTTCTCATGATTAGTATTAGGGAGTGGGCCTCCTTGAATTATGATCTTGGGCTTAGGTTTTGTCTCATGATTTGGACTAGAGGGATATCCCCCTTGGATTATAACTTTGGGCTTATGATTAGGATTGGGCTTGTTTATGATTAGGAACATTTTGACAAGTGGTGACTAGGACTAGGTTGATGATGATGTTGAGATGATAAAATTGGATGATTAGGATGATGCAACAAGTGTTAATTAGAAGTTTGACTTGGGAAATATCAAACACAAGATCTCACATCTAAATGTATGAACACACACACCAAACACAATGATAAATTTTTATTTCAAGATTAAATGTTATGATTAAGCAAACACTTGAATACACAACAACAAGCCTAATGCTAGTCAAGTGGGTATGGCCAATTAGGTCTTAAGCTAGGATGCACAAGGTTGACTAGGGATGATTTGAAAGAAAAATCCTGCCACACAACCGGGAGAAAGGGGTAACCCACCCTTCACCTTCACTTCCCAAAGGTATAAAGTTCTTTGGGGCTTAGCCAAGAGTGACACGATTTTAACTCCCAAAGGAGGGTGTCTTTTGATTCACCACTTGATTGAGCTCGTCCCTTGGAGTGGTGTGTTATCCAAGCAAGCCTCCTAAGAAGGTTATGGAAAAAGTGAACCAAGTGAGATGTTTTTGATCACACACACACTTGATTCACACTCGCAATTGTTAATTTCCCTTTAGAAAATCCAAATGTGTGTAAAACAGTTCAAACACTTGTTCTTTTTAGATCCCAAAGTCAAATGTGTAGGAAGACAATTGTTCATTTGAACCCAATTTCAATAATGTGACAGCAAACAAGATGTTCTTTTTAAGCCCAAAATCCAAGTGTGTGATCAAACAAGTTGTTCTTTTTAAGCCCCAAATTGAAGTGTTTTGCAAACAAGATTGATTGATAAAATGAGAGATAAAGATAATAGAATGAGTGCACCCGAAATTTTTTTCTTTCCAATATGTTGTCTATGACTAATATTGTTGCTACTACACTCCTTATGATCACCTACAAAATCAAAAAATGATATTATAATGCAGCCATAAAAAAAAAGCTCATCAAAAAATTGCAATTTTAGATACATGTTTTTAACATAGCCTAATTAGATTTGATTATTTGAAGAATTTATTGATCTAAAAAATAAAAAATAAAACAAGAGACACCTACTAATTTTTTGAGAGCTTTCTAGAAATGTAAAGAAGTCGGAAAAATTCAGTGTTTTGCACCCAAAAATGTGGATTTATGAAAACCCTAGAGAAAACAAAGATTAGATAATTTAGCACCTTATTTGACCTTAAAATAAAATTTGTAAAAAAAAAACCCCTATTAAAATTTCAAGAGATTTCCAGAAATATAATTTTTTTTGGAAAATTCATTGATTTGCTTCTAGAAAGTCAATTTTATGAAAAAACATAAAATTGTGAAAACTCCTACAAAAATGGTGATAAACCCTCAATTTTTTTGTTGTAGCCTCTTGAGATGATGAAAAAGATTTTGAAAAAATATTTTAGAAAAATTTGTATCTGTTTAGAAGATATGAAGAAATTTGTAAAACTTGGGATTTTGTCCAAAAATGACATAAACTTGCAACAAAAAGCTAATGAAACCTGCAAAAAATAAGCTAGATCAAAGGATTCACGTCAGGTTCACCAAATATAGTTAGGGTAAAAATCTTAGGGAAAATGCATAAGCAAATTATAATGAAACCCTAACAAGCACAATAGAGCACAAACTAGCATGAAAATCAAAATAAGAGAGCAAAACAAACCGATCTCCAAGCTAGATTTGATTTATCTCCATTGCTCTTCTCCACCTGCATGAGAATGCAAGATTTTGAAGGTTTTATATTGATTGCTCAATTTCACAACATAACGTTGAGATTAAAGATGATCTAGAAGAAGATAAATAGATAGATGAGAAGATTGAAAGAATTTTGGCACAGTGAGGATACGAGAAGAAGATTGATTCAAATGGCCTGTGTAAGGCTAGATTTATAGGTTGATTTGATGGCCAAGATTAAAATTTAATTGTGTGATGTGTATGGCTAGGATTAAAAGTTGATTTTAGTGCCTATGACGCACATTAAGTGGGTTATGACATGAGGCTAAAATTAGGATGTGAGGGAATAAGTAAGATTCTTTTATTTATTTTGGAGAGAAAAGATGCTTATGACGCACAATGAATGGAGCTAAAAATAGGATGTGAGTGCGAATCTCATAATTTAAATAATAAAATTATTTAAATTATGTGTGCATTTGAAGAGTTGTAGTCATGTGACACATGTTGCAATGTGGTAATAAGTGAGGGATTAATTCAAATATTTAATTTGAATTATTTTGAGACATGTGAAGTGGAATTAATTAAATAAATGAGATTTATTTAATTAATTGGGAAGTTGATTAAGTGCGATAAATGGGATAAGGTAATGACCTAGGGTAAAATATTGCAAGATGTTTTACAAGGTCATGTATGACTAGGTAATGTTATGACATGGACAATTTTGGGTGTCTACATATGTCAAGGTCATATTTCAAAATTGTATACATAATATATATACACACATAAAAAAAAATCTAATAAATTAAACCTGTAAGATGGGGTTTCTTAGTTTCTAGCCTAGAATAGTGACAACCAACACTTCTAAGCTACAAAAACCACATAAAATGAGAGAAAACAAACAATAAGGAATCAAAATAAAAACATTCCAAAGTAAACACTCCCCATTGTAGTTGCTTCACTTCTCTTGTCTCTCCTTCTTCTTCTTATGTCATTATTGCCCTTAGATTTGTTGTTGAAGTTGTGCAAATACTTGCAAATAGTAAGCAAGAAAGTTGGAGATAATGGTTGTTAAGGTGAAAATGGAGGAGGAAGGTTGCTTTTATAGACAACCTTTCGAATGGACGACTGATATTAATCCTCTAGAAGGATTCCAAGATCAATGGTGGAGGATGCATGAGAGGGAGGTTACAAAATGGATGGTTGAGAACGAGTCTCCAAAAAGATGCCAAGATCAATGGTCCAAAATTGATGCACCAAGAATATGCCATTCTTGGAGGAATCATGATAGGTATGACGCTGATGACTATGACAACAATGAAGGAAATGACAAAGATTAATGACAAGGAATCTTTGACTAGAGAAGGTGCATAAATAATTTATTTTAAATAATTTATTAGAAAATGGAGGAAAAGGACAAGTGGCAAATAAATTATTTATTCAAATTATTTATTTGGAGAAAATGAAAAAAGAGCATTTAATTAAATTAATCAATTTAATTAAATGGGGAGATGGAAATTAGACATGGATAATTAATTTGGATTATTCATTCAGAAAAAAGAGGAATGACACATAATTAAATGATTTCAACAATTATTTAATTATAGAAAAATAAAAGGTCAAATAATTATTATTATTATCTAACTATAGAGAAATAATTAAATAAATGATGATTTATTTAATTATTGAAGAAAGGGGGTATTAGTGATGCAATTAAATAATTTTAATTGATCAGGATAGAATAAAGATTAGAAAGTGAATTAATTAAATAATTAATTAATAGAGGAATATGATCAAGTATAATTAAATAATTAAAATATTAGATGATGACGACCAAGGAAAAATGTTGCTCGCAGACTTAGGACATTTTTTCAGTGTTTACATTTTTCCCCTCTTTGACATAATGCAGTTCATTGCGTTGTGTCAAAGAGATTTAATTTTGAAATATGCCCTAGTGAAAGCAGGGTGAGGAAAGATGACCAGGATGGTTGTGGTATGCCCCCTCGAGAGGATAGGTGGGTTCAAAGAACACGAATGTGCTCTCGAAATGGATGATAAGACTAGAGAATGAAGGATAGAAGAAATGTTAGCATGGAAGGGGATGGATGTTAGCATGAAAGAGAAAGGAGGATGAAGATGGAAAGTTGGACAAAAAATGATAAGGGAACCAAATTTCATGCTTACATTTTTATATTTATCATCATTGGGCGTCAAAAATGTCACAAATGGTCCACAAACACTAGGGTATGACATAAACCAAGGTGTGCAAGGTGACCATTTGGGAGAGACAAGCAGTCAAAAGACAAAGTCAACATACAAGGAATGCCATAGCTCATACTAAGGACCCAATTTTCTCAGTATTTTTGCCAAGACAAACCATAGAAAGAAGGCAAAGAAAAGAGGCCATGATCCATCATTGTCCCTCTAAATCCGTTGATAGGACATCCTCAAGGAGACTAGTAACATGACCCAAAACCAATAAAAAAGATAAGACAAATCCAGATCAAAAAAGTGTTTTCCAATATAGTGTTTGACAGTTATAATGATTGGATTTGATTGATAAGTTGACAAGGATTGATTGATAATTGACAAATCAATTTGATTGATAGGTTGAAAAAGATCGATTGATAAGTTGACAAAAGTTGACAAATTGATTTAATTGATTGTAACTAGTTTTAGGAAGGACACATCCTGAGTAAGGCAGGATTGATTGACAAGATTGACAAGATTGGTTGATTTGATAAAGATTAATTATCAATGATAATGTCTAGTTTCAAGAAGGACACATCCTGATTAAGGCAAGATTGATTGAAAAGATTGACAAGATTGGTTGATTTGATAAAGATTGATTGTTTGTTTGACAAAGATTGATGAATATGACCAAGTGATGTGACGATACCCAACTACAGGAAAGACACATCCAATTTAAGGCCGAGGACACATATGATAAAGTTGATCAAGTGATAAGTGTTGACAAGGCACCTAGCTGCAAGAAAGACATGTCCTACATAAGGTGAATGACAAAGTTGACAAAGTCTAATCTCAGGAAGGACACATCTTGATAAAATACCAAATATAGGACCAAATGAGACAAATGACGTAATGCCTCATTCTGATTTGAATGATCAGATTGATTGATTGATGAAAGGATAATTGATTGATTGAATGGTTTTGTTGGTTATGTTCATTTGTTGATTCGTTATTTAGTTTGAATGATGATTTTTTTCGGATCAAGGACACAACCAGACTCAACAAACCCTAAAGGACTTGACCTAGGGGGCCTTTGGAGCTCATCGACAGATGGCCTTGCCTACGTAGCAATGAACAGAGACCTCATAGTTCGACACGACTTGACTTTGTCTTATTCGACAAAAGACTAAGTCATGATTTTATTTGGACAACCTAAAAGGATTGACCTAATGCCTTGGGGGCTCATTTAAGATGAGCCTTTCCTATGTAGAAAATGTGCAGAGGAAACGTAGTTCGACCCTACTAAAACAAACTAACTCAGACTCAGACTCAGACTCCATTTTTGGGATTTTTGATGTTTTATGATTTTTTTGGATTTTGATGGTTTTCTAATTTTTTTTGTTTTGATGTTTTCGATTTTTTTGGATTTTGTTTTCTAATTTTTTTGGATTTTGATGTTTTCTAAAAAAATTGATTTTGATGTTTTACAAATTTTTTTTAATTTTGATGTTTTCTAATTTTTTTGCATTTTGATGTTTTTGGATTTTGATGTTTTCTTTTTTTTTTGGATTTTGATGTTTTATGATGTTGATACAATGCATTATCTTCCCATAAAGATGTGAGTCAAGGAATTTCCCCCAGTCATGTGTAGGACCAATTTATTATGTGCAAGGGATAGCGACGAATACGAGGGATGATTAGGATACTAAATGTCAGTGGTTCCCAGGCCATGGAAGGATAACTAAGTTTATTATGAATGAGTGACATGTGTGAATGCATAGGTGGAAAGGAAAAAGGACCAAATAGAGTGACAGTAGACAGAGGAGCATAGACTAACTACACACGACGCCTATTTGCTAGGTTTCCACCATGGTACTTATCCAAAGTTTCACCGAAGTGGTTTTCACTTTTGGATGAATTATTTCTCTTTACTATTTTTTTGATTTTTTAATTTTTTGGTTGTCACCAAGACGCCTGTTTGCCAAGTTTTCATCAGGGTGACCATTTTTTTGATTTTTTTGATTTTTTTGTATTTTTGACTTTTTAAGGGAATACTTTGAGAATCAAGTGTAATACTTGTGGAGGTGCATGTTGTTGATAGGTTTAAACAATGGTTCTCCTTCAAGATTAGAAAACAGATAAGCACTTGATCCATATGATGTTGTGACAATATAGGGGCCCAACCAACTAGGTTCAAACTTTTCAAGCTTTTCTCGTTCTGCTTGATTCTTTGGATTTTCTTTCAAGACTAAGTCACCAATTTCAAAGCTTATGGGTCATACCTTCTTGTTGTAGCTGTGTCAAAGGTGATTATGGCATGCTTGTAGATGTTTCAATGCATTTTATCTCTTTTCATCCATTTTTTCTAGCTCATGTAGATGAGATACACCATATTCTTCTTGATCAATCAAGCCTTGCATGGAGACTCACAAAGAGGGTAACTCAACCTCTATAGGAATTATACCCTCAAGACCCATAGACAAGGGAATATGGAGTGGCTCAAGTTGAAGTGTAGACACTAGTATGGTAGGCCCATAAAGCAGGATTATGTTGTAGGTGCCAGTCGTGGCCAACGTCATTGAAAGTCTTCTTTAGGATTTTTAGGATGGTCTTATTAGACGCCTTAGCTTGGTCATTGCCTTGGGGTAATATGGAGTGGAAAAATGATGTTGGATATGGAATTTGTCACAAAGCTCACAGACATCCTAGTTTTTGAAAGGGCGACCATTATTAGTGATGATGGATTACGGAATACCATAGTGGAAAATGATATAATTCAGGATGAACTTAGCTATTTTATTTCTAGTGATGTAAGTCAATGGGATGGCTTCAATCCATTTTGTGAAATACTCAGTAGCGACAAGGATAAACTTATGTCCATTAGAAGAGGTGGGATGGATCTTTCCAATGAGGTCAAGTCCCCACTGAGAAAATGGCCAAGGCATAGTAAGCGGTTGTAACTCTTGAGTTGGTGCATGTATAAGATCTCCATGAATCTGACACTGGTGACATTTCTTCACAAAGTGATAAGCATCGCATTTCATCGTAGGCCAATAATATCCTATTCTCATGAGATTTTTAGCTAAGGTTGGACAAGTAGAGTGAGCTCCACATATACCCTGGTGTACCTCTTGTAAGGTTGTTTGTGCTTCATTTGAGTCGAGACATCGAAGAAGGGTACTATCTAGGCTACGACGATAAAGGGTGTCTCTGATGATGGCATATTTGGATGCTTGTTAGATAAAGGTTTTGCGTTGGTTAAGGGACAATCCAAGAGGGATAATTTGGTCATGTAAATAGGTGTAGATGTCTTTATAGCAAGGAGATTCAAGACCAACAAGTTCACACACAAGTTTGGTTTCGGGGACATCGAATGTGAAGATCAACAGTTGTTCGACCAAGAACTCATATTGCGAGGCATTATTGGGAATGTCCCAGAGAGATCCAATTGTAGCCATTGTGTCAGCTGCTTTGTATTGGATTCTTGGTATCCGTTCAAAACAAACATTATCAAAGTATAGTCTGAAGTTGTCTACCATGCACTTGTAGGGCATCAATTTCTCATCCTTGGTATCATAGTCATCATTAACTTTTTTAATCACCAACTGAGAGTCACCATAGACTTGAAGACCCTTTATTTTTCAATTTATTGCCATTCAGAGTCCTATCAATAATGCTTCATACTCATCCATGTTGTTTGTGCACAGAAATGCTATCTGAAATGACAGGAATGGAGTCTCCTTGAGGTGTGATAAATAAAATACTGGCTCCTGATCCATGACTTGTATAAGATCCATCAAAGTATAGCTTCCATGTTGTTGGTGTTTCTATGACAAGGATCGATTCATCTGGGAAATCAGCTATCAAAGGATGTTCTGCTTTTAATGGTGCATCTGCGAGTTGGTCAGCTATTACTTGTTCCTTTATTTCTTTGCATTCAACATACTCAATGTCATATTCACTTAGGATCATGACCCATTTAGCTAGCCTTCCTGTCAATGCTACTTTGCTGAGAAGATATTTCAAAGGATCTGTTGGTTCTAAAAAATGCAGGTTAAAAATCCTAAGAGGATGTCAGGCTCTAAGATCAGACTTGCAACATTTTTGAACCAACGAATGGAGTTAGCCTTTATGGTTGATGACTCCCTACACTTCAGGCTCTACTAAACCTAGGTAGGTGGACCTTGATAATTGAAGTAGATCTAAGGGTTGTGTGACTTAATTGGATTTAAGGATCTATCCACAGTGGCATAAAGTGTGGAATATATGAAGGCTCGTTAACTATTCCTACTCCTAATGTGATAATTGGAAGTTTGGAATATGAAAGTGGATAAGTAAGGTATAATGAAATGTGAAGTGGAACAGTGCCTTATTGGGTAAGAGGAGTCAATGAATTTTTATGATAAGTGACTAGTATTGGTTATAGTTCTAATTGTTTGGCACTTATGTTTGTTTATACCTTTTATAAACGTGCAAGAATGTGACTGGAAGACTCTACTTATTGATCCAATCAATCCTATCAAGTAATTGTGACTTAAATAAAAGGATTTTAATCCTTTTTTGAAGGAACCAATTAAAAGAATCACACAATGACAACAAATGTGTATTGAAGAATGAAGTATATCCTCAATTTGAATAACAAGATAATATCAAGTTGGAGACAATATGACAGTCTTATCAATTATAGGGCTCTTCTTACTGATCCAAACATTACTTCCAAGTTACTATAATCAATTAAAAGGATTTTAATTCTTTGATAGAAACCAATTAGCTTGATTACACAATAAGAACAAATGTGTCTGATGAAACTGAATATCAACTTGGATACACAAGTTCAAATAACAAAGAAATAATAGTGTGGAGATAGCCAGATAATTGTTCAAATCAACAAACAATAGACACCAATGTGAAGTCACACAAAATTAAAGATCTTCTATTGATTTCTGCAAAAATTTATGCATGCATCATGGTCCTTTACAATATAATCTACATGATATATATTATGAAAGTCTCTTCTTTTGTATATTTCTCTCTTCTCTCTTTTTCGCTCTTGTCATTCAATCATCACATGTTCAACTTAAATAGCAATATCTTGAAGAGGGTATTCCTCTTCATAAGTGTCTTTTGGGACTTTAACAACACATAAAATATTAACATTAAGCTCTAATGAGCCACAAATGAACTTGTGTAACATGATCTAGGTACTCTTGACTCAAGTACGTATCAACATCATGCACAACATTCCTCGCCGCAATCTCCATAATAATCATCTTTTCTAAATGCTCACAGGCCTCTTCTAATGTTGGATCTTCATCCTTAGTTGCTTCCAAGGATCCCTGCAGTATTAGTCGGCATTCTTTTATCCATTCATTCTGACTTTTCAGTTCTCCATTATCATTGAACAATGCAGGCACACCTTCTTTTGAAGCATCAATAAACTTGTTGGTATCTTCTTGAAGTTCCTCATAATAGTCTTTATGCTTCTTTATCAAGTCTTCAGTAGCTGTAATGGCCCTAGTATCGGTTTTCTACTTCTTATTTTAGACTTGCTACTTTCACCTTGTTGCTACTTGTTTTTTGTTTTTGCATAACTTTCCATCTTATTTCTCTACAAGATGGCAGAATTGAATTACAATCTATCAATTACAGGGATATTTTGTATGCTTTTGGGTGCACTGAATTCCTTGAATTTTTCTCAATCTCTTGTCATTCGCTGCAACTTCTAAAAATTCTTTTGGTTCAATCTCTAATAAAATTTTTTTGTATAAGTTTCATTTGTGTGGCCATTAATTTCTGCCACTGGAAATGAATGCAACAGGTTTTTTTAATTTTGAAATGTCAGAGTGATACAACAATATTGCATTGATGGAACCCCTCTAGTCTTAGGCTGATTTGTGTGCTTTATTTGGCACCATATTTGTTTATACATTCATAATTGATGACCAAGACTAATTGAATGTCCTTTTGATATGAAGTGTCCCTTTGGTTCTCTTATTCAGTTGAGAAGACAACTTAATACTCTCACCAATATTGTACAATTGTCTTTTCTCTTCCCTTTCAATTCCTAATGTTTCGGGGAGAACATTATGAATTTTACCCAATATCAAGGTGGTTTGGACCATTAGAAATCCTTTTAAACATCGCTCAGTGTCTTTCCGACAAATAGTGGTCATTCCATATTATCATCGGGCTGACATGTATCATCGCTAAGAGAATAAGATTCCTTTCTGATATACTTCATCTCCTCGATATGTTTCCTCTATCACTTTGTTCGTTGGGATAAGTCAGTGGGAGTTTCCCCAAAAACTTTTCTAGTTTCCCTCATTGGAGTAACCCACGTAGTCGAGGAGATATGAGGAACCCACTTCAATCATGCATGTCTATCTGATACAATTATTCTCTTGTTTTATCGATGAAAGTATTTATGTATCTCCCCATAAGGTCTCCATCAGCGTGATGCACGAGCTCAGTGTGATTTGAAAATTTCCCTTTGACTAGCTTGCTTTTGTTGATAAGTTTTTCATAAGTGAAATGTTATGCATTGTCTTCCCGATTAAGCACACCTATTATCTTTGGGATATTTGATCATTGTACTTTATTCATCTCTTCATGATATGTAGAAAATATTCAATAAAGGGCTATGACTTGTTGATCGGGAAGACATGCACATGATCTTCCCGATAAGGATCAATTGCTCTTATAGTTTTTGCTCAACTATGATCAGGGAGACGCTTATATGCCAAAATCCCTATTCATGGGATCATTAGTTAACATAGGTTATAAAATGGATCTGGTCACATGAATTTCTGCAATTTATGAAATTGAATGTAACAAATAGTGAATAGGATTTTCAGTCCTAAGAGTGGCTCCGATTGGGGATGTATACCCCTTGTGGGCATAACAAGAATCCAGGTCTCTAGGGAAGCAGACCAAATGTCTTATTTATCTGGTATGGAAGTTGAAGTGAATTTAGGAATAGGTGAGAAATGAAAGTAGAGTGGAATCCTATACTACTGTGCATGGAAAAAAATATTTTAAGACGTTTCTCAAGAATTGTCCATGCATTGGCAATTCTTAATCCTCTTTATGGTCTTCAAGAAAAGAAGTTCTTTAAGAATTGTCCATGTACTTGAAATTCTTGTTCTTCTCCTGTCATTTTCTAGAGGTAATATGAATCTTCACCACCCTTTCTAACAATCACAAATGGTCCTAACCATAGAGCTTGAAATTTCCCATGCTTCCCTTTGTCTTGACTCCTAGCATTCCACATGAGAACCATGTCATTTACTTCAAAATTTCTATTTTCAGCCCTTTTGTCATATAGGTATTTCATTTTTAATTACTTCTTCTTATTGTGTTGTTGAGATTGGTTCTTGACCTCATCAAGTTCCATTAACTCTTCCATCCTCTCCTCCATAGGTTCAAGAATGTCTAAATCTTCTTGCAGGATGAACTTACATACTGGTAATAAATTATGCAAAGGCAGCCTAGCTTGAGTCCCATACACAAGTTCAAAAGGTGATTTTCTGATGGCCTTCTTTACAGTGATTCTATATGCCCATAAGGCTAGTCTCAACTTGGAATCCCAAGCCTTTTTGTTATTATCCAACATTCTTTTTATGATCTTTAGTATTCTCTTGTTGCTAGATTTTTCCTGCCCATTTTCTTGTGGATGATATGGTGAAGAATATGAGATTACTATACCATAGGATTAGAAAAATACCTTGAATTCATCTGACCTAAAGCACACCCTATTATCAGTTATAATTCTTGTTGGTACTCTGAATTTGGTGATGATATTTTCCAATAAAAGGTTTGTTACAACCTTACTAGTTGTTTGTTTGGTAGGTATAGCTTCTACCCATTTTGTGTAGTTTGTGACTACTAATATCCATCTGTGTCCACTAGATTTCTTTGCAATCTCTCCTATGAAATCAATCCCCCATTGGTGAAATGGAGTCTCAACTTGCAAAGGTCTTAAAGGAAATTCTCCCTGATACTTCAATTTACTAGAAAACTTCTAACATGCTTCACATTTCCTAGTATAATCATAGGCATCATTGAAAACTCTAGGCCAATAGTAACCTACCCTTAACACCTTATGTGCAATAGTCTTCATTGAGAAATTCCCTCTGCATACTCCTTCATGCATTTCCTTCAAAACATGCCTTGCTTGATTTTCATCTAGGCACAACAACAGAACACCATCCCTACTTTTCCAATAGAGGTCCTGGTGCAGGAGCACCTGCCAAGGTGCCAAGGTGCCAAGGTGCAAGCATATTTTGAAGCCCTGTTTTAAAAATCTATTTCATTTTGTTGTGTAAGGTCTTTAACACCTTTAGATTGTGTTTGGGGACCTTTTGGTTCATTAGGTAAAAGTTGAATAAATTGGGAAATCTTTTTGTGGTCATTTCCTAAGTTTTTGTAAAAGATTGCAAAACACACTGTGTTTTACAATAGGAGGCTTTTAGCCGTTCTTAGGCTAAAATTGGAAACCTAACCATTTCAAAAGGATTGTAAAAATTTTTTCTCGACCTTTGAACAAGGTTGGAGGCTTTTGATATTGGTAGTTTTCATGTGAATAGAAGGAGACACTGACTTTTTGATGTGAAAATATAGTTTTTTTCTGTTCTTGTGTCTGAAACAACAAGTAGATGATTTAAGTTAAGCTTTTGTTGAGTTGTGTAGCATGTAGTGAAGCCATTTAAAGTGTTTCTTGTGGCATTTGTGTTAGTTCTCCATCGCTTTCTGTTATTGTGTAAATACTATTTTTTTTTGTTTTGCTGTTTGGACTGGTAAAGTCTAGAAATATGGAGTTCTAGCTGGTTTCCTGACCGTACCAAGAAGCATGGGCTCAGTGGAAACAAGGCTAGACTCCCTCCCTATATATTATGTAAATATAAAAGTCTTTTTGAGGGTTGGAAGCATGTTTGAGAACCTTCCCTAGGCGAGCTTGTTGAAGTCCGGTTAGGGAAGGACAGTGACATACTTGTATCTACGTTGCAGGGGTGTTAAATATTTGTTGTAGAAGCATGTGCAGTGGTTGCAGGAACCTCCATAAAGGTTGTCAAGAAGGTAGAGGCCTTGAATATTTAGCTGGAGAATGGAAAGTGCAAACAGTCCAAGAAAGAAGCAAAGAAAACCCTAGTTCTTGCAAGAACAGGGTACACCATATGTACAGACAGAAAACAGTCCAAGACTTCAAAAATTAGTTAGTGCTCGGGATTTGAGCCAGAGTGTTAGAAGGTTGTTTGGTTCAACTAGCTGAGAGAAAGGATTTTTAAGCACTTTTCTAGTTTGAGGAGACCTAATCCTTGTAGCCCTTTCCAAACCCTAAACTAGGGTTTAATGAAAGCGATAGAAGAAGGAAGCTTTGTGTTTGGGTAGGAGCCATTACTAGACCATTTTGAAGTCAAGACAACCTATGCACACCCCTGCAACATTGGTGAGGAGGATTTAGAGGTTAACTAGTCTTTAGGCTTATTAAAGGCTAGATGAAGTATGTGTGAAAAAGCACCAAGAACTGATTGGTAGCAACAAATTAGTGATGATAGCAGGGTTGGCAATGAACCAGGGGTACTTAAGCTAGCAGCGGACCTATAGGTTGAATGGTGGATGAAGTGACACCTTAGGAGTTCTCAAGACAAGGACTCAGAGCATTGAGATTGTGAATTTCTCAATCCAACCCTGTCTCTATCAGATTGGTATCAGAGCAGTGAAAGATTTGGGAAAGTAGCTTATATGTCAGAGGTTGAATCAAGTGAAACGCCCAAGATGGTGACAAATGCACAGTTAGCCAAGATGGTTGAAGAGCAAGAAGAGGATAACAAGTCTCTAAAGGAAAGAATAGAACAACTTGTGGAAGCACTGAACAAGGTGAAGTTGGAAGGTAAAGTGCCAAAAGAAGAAGAGGTTGTAGAGGAAGACAAAGTCCCTTAACCTGACCCTGTTCTCGAGGAGGAGCCTTTCTTGAAGGCATTAAAAGACCTGAGTGGAAAAGGACTTGAGGGCATACCACTATTCCATGGAAAGATGGACCCCGATTTGGTCATGGACTGGATAGATGGAATGGAGAATCACTTTGAGTGTGATGGAGTCACTAAAGCATAGAAGGTGAAGGTTGCAAAATCAAGGTTGAGAGGATCAGCTTTGACATGGTGGAAATTTTTCCAGACTGAAAGGGAGAAAGAAGGCAAGCAACCCATATCAACCTAGAAAGGAATGGTTGCTAAAGTGAAAGAAGCATATATGCCAGATGACTATGAGATCCAACTCCACAAGAAGAGGCGGAGTTTAAGACAGAAAGACCTAGATGTCAACACCTATACTGAAGAGTTTCAAAAGCTTTGCTTGAGATCAAATGTGGTAGAAGATGAAATCCTAAAAGTGGCTAGATACCTAAATGGTTTGAAGTGGAACATACAGGAAGAGATGGCTTTACTCAGCCCCAAGACAGTCCACCAATGTTATCAGTTGGCTATAAAGATTGAAGAGAAGAATAAAAGGAAGCATGATTAGTCCTTTAAAGGTAGAGGAAGAGGCAGAAATCAAAGAGGACAGCGTGGAGGTTACCAAGGAAGAGGTAATGATCAAAGGAACCAAGGAGAATCCAAGCTTACCAAACATGGAGGTGAAACATCATTGAGAGGAGGATTTAATAGAGGAAGAGGACCTCAAGGGGGTTCAAACAGAGGAAGAGGAGCATGCAGAAGTAACTCCTACTTTGCCACCATGAAGT
>VDFB02001148.1:0-53134 GCA_007258455.2 Sequoia sempervirens
ATATAGTTGCAGTAAATTGTATTAATTTCTTAGATTTTGAAGCCTTTTCAGTTGCTCGCTTTCTAAAGCAACTTGTGGTTGAGGAGGAATATCTCAGACAAGGATCTCATGACTGTACAAAACCTTGGAGAAACATGTGGCATGCTTAATGGTCATGTCATCGCAACTGATCAAATCTATATAAACCCTTTTAGTTGTCCGAGATTAAGGAAAGACATACAAGTGACAAATATGTAAGGTATTGTTTTAGTGCTGAATTTTGGCTCAACGAAAATAATGATGAGACATGGAGTGGTGATTGTAAGAGATGGTAGTGTAGATTTATTGGGAGCGGTGGAAGACTATCCTGAGCTTAGTTTAAGGACTCAGAACTTGTGCACATCATTGCGAGACTTTGTGAAGAAAAGCAGAGATGATCAGTTTATTATAGGCAGGGCTCTTGCTTTCAAAGAGGCCCAAATTTCTCTGTTAGATAAAGATTGTAAGGAAATAATAGAGGAGTTTAGAATTGTGAAGGGCGAGCTCATATGTGTGGAGGAATTTGAAAGCATGCACAATAGCCATGCAGAGATGCAGAGCCAGCTCGGGATGGTACAAAGAAAGGTGGATAGAAAGATCAAGTATTATAAAAGATTAATGAAAGGTTGGTCCATAGCACCTACTTTGCTTAAGAGATTAAGCAACCTGTGTGTTAAACATGGCTTGCAAAAAGTCTATGAAAGAGGTATCTGGCTAAAATCTCAATCTGTTTTGGTGGAAGCTATGAATTTGGGAATGTTCATGAGTTGTAAAGATGTGGAGACGATGAGGGTGCTCGTCGATTGACTCCAAGGCGAGCTTGGATGAAATGCTAAAAGCATTGAATTTAGGAAAAGGCATGGTGATTCATGTGCTCTATTGTTGTCTCTGGAAGACCTTCATAAGAAACAACCCAAATTCCTTAAGCATTTAGATGATTTGGAAAGGAAAACATATGTTATCAATGCAACCATCTCCAAGTCTCGAGCTATTGTTTTTCAGAAATTGACTACATGTTTAATCTATTAATGGAGTTTAATTCTGCCTCATGAAATGCATAGGCATATAGTGCTTCTTGACGCATAATGCATAATTATTTGACAAAGACACACAAATTTATGAAGTCAATTATTTTGAGAGATCACATCAATGATATTTTGCGTGGTGATGTGCTCATTCCAACAATGAAAAAAAGGTGTCATAATACGTGTTCTTGCATTCCTATTTTTGGAGGAAACCTTCCATTTTCTCATGATCATTTCTTCAGACTTTTGGAATCTTTGTCATCTCTATCTTCAAGTTCCAGGTGTTTGCCTTTGTTTTCCATTTGATTCGAGTAGTGTCGTTGGGGGCACTCATATAGATTCTTGTCTTCTTGATCCTAATCATCAGATGTTTCAGTGGAGGTTCTTTCGGCATTACAATAGTCATTCTTCGATAGTGTTTGCAGCTTCTTCATGCTTCAGTGGTGTTCTACATGTTCTTCTTTTTCAGGACTTTTTTTGGTTGGAGGCTTCTAATTCCTTCACACCTTGATTTGGAGGTTTTTCAGTTCTTTAGTCACCTTTGATCTCTTTTTGGAGTAGAGTTTTTCCCATGAGGTTTTCTCTATATTTCTCCACATTATAGAGATCTTCAGTTTGCACATGGGTACCTTATTTGGCTTGTTTTTCGGGACCCATCATGCATTCTTTTTTAGGGTTTTTAGCTACTCCCTAAGTTCATCTTAAGGGGGGGTGTTAGAGTTATCATGCATTAGCTAATAATTAATTAATCTTTAATTGATTAAATTAGTCTAATTTATTCTCACACACTTTAGCTAAACTTAGGAACGCTTTATTAGTTGAGTTAATAGTAGATCATTATGTCTCATCTCATGTGATGTTGACACTTGTCATGATCTGTTCCTTTCTCATTTAGGGCTTTTGATTCCACAATACTGGTTTACAATTTCTGAGAGATCCTGATTTTTGCTAAAATCACATATTTCTAGAAAATATAATGATTTAAGCCTTGAAAAGTTTCATTTAAAGGATTCCAATTGAAGAGGGTTTGATCGAACCACCTTAGATCAAACCCCCTTCGATAGAACCCCACTAGCTTTAAACCATACCTATAATAGAGTCCCCTTTACACCTATCAAAATGCTGATAAAAAATTACTTTTGATTTACCTTTTGGGGGATCAAATGAATTCATTCATTTTTTAAAAGTATGTAGTCCTTATTATAAGTTTCCAAAAAAGTATAATTTTAAATAAATTTAATTTAATTATTATATTTATTTTTTATTTCTTGTGAATGTAGGTTTTTCACCAAAAATCAAGCTTTCTGTTCTGCACATGTGGAAAAATATCAGTGCACTAGGTATTGAAGCCCTTGATCCAATGATTTTTAAAAAAAATTTTGATACATACAAAAAAAGTTATGTTGTATATAGTCCGCCTATGTTTGAATTGTAATTAGTTTGACTTCAAAACTTGATTAAGGAAAAAATGTTTAATAAAAAACTATGAAACCAAATGAAAATGCTAGGTATCATAGTTGCAAATCTAAATTCGAAAAAATTAGAATTCTATCCTTCATGGAAAAAAAGTTATGTTGTCTACGGTGAGCATCACTCCTTAAAAATGGTGTTTACTGAAAAAAACTAGTTTTCGAAGGAGATAGAAAAAGAAGTGCAATCTAATTCCAAATTTTTTGAAAAAAATATATTTAGAATCTACAGACAAAATTTCACAAATCACTAGTTTGCATCATCTTCAAATTCCTCACGGTTTAGCACTATAGGTGCATGAAAGTAAAGATTTAGTTATAAGAAATCAGTTCAGTGTCTAGTTTGGCCAAAAATTGTAAACTAGTATTGTGGGATCACCCGCTTAAGAATCCAAACAAGAAAGGTTAGCATAAACAAATGAAACACAAAATGAATTAACAAACTACAATCATACCATCCCATGGTTGAGTGTATTTGTGTTGAAGATGGATGTTGGATTGCTTGATTCTACACAAAACCTCCATGATTGCAAAAGCTTGATAAAAGGATGATGTAGAATGCAAAGATATGTTTGCTTAATTCATTTCAATAGTCAATCTGAAATGACCTTTCTACAAATTCTCCAAATGAATTTTTATAGATTTGCAAGTTTCAGATGAATGATCAAGATGCAAGGATGAAAGATCAGGATCAATGGTTCATGTCCGTTGAGAGGAAACAAATTGATTAGTTAACTCACTTGATTAATCCAACTAAGGGAATGTTGTGTAGTTTTTACTTTTACGCCCGCTAGAAGCGAGGACCCTCTTTAGCCGATTTGATTGATGCAGCCCTTTTCTTTTGAGGTTTTGTCTTGGGCATGGTGCTTGAATGTTTCTTTTTATTGCCTAAGTGTTTTCCCCGGGCTATTCGTTGAAAATCTTGAGTTTTGATTGAATTTCGGGCTTTTTCCCTGATCTAGGATTTTCTACCCTAGTCGGATTTTCCTGGATCCTGCTTGAACTACCGGCTGGAACTTGTTCTTCAGGAATTTTGGTTCTTTGTGGATTTCCGTGTGGAGGCGGATTTTCCCAGTTTTCGCCCTGCTATCAGTTTCCCAGATTCCCTTCTCTGGCTGTCTTGTTTGTGGCATTAATGGCTTCGTACGCACTTTGAAGGCTAGAACCTACTTGATTTTTGAGATCTTTTGTGCCATTATGTTCACTATTTGTCATCATTTGAGCTAGGGGGTGCTTTTCTGTGATTGATTGACTTCGTTTTGGGGCGTTTGGGCTTGCTTTGTTCAATTTGGTGGCTAATTCTTCTATGTTTTTTCCTAGGCTCGTTGTGGGCATTTTGGGGCTTCACGTTTGTTGCCTTTGGATTCATTTCCGCTTCATAATGGTATCTACCTGATTGCTCTGCTTTGATTTTATTGATGAGTGGCATGTTGGTTTTGTGGTGGCTTGTAGGCTTTGGTTTCCTGTGCATTTTGTACTAGGGGGTTGTTAAGTGTTGCGTCCTTGTTGTCTCATGGGCGAGTTTTGAGTTCACATGTCCATCTGCATTCTGGTGAGTCTTTCCTGAGAGTAATCCGTAAACCCTAGCGGTGACTTAACTATTTAAATAACTAAATTATGGCCTATGTGCTAATGGCGGGTGAATAGGTTTAAACCTAGGGTAATGTCGTGTCTGACAATTTTATCTTAGGATTGACCTAGAATACAAAGAATTCATGAGGAGCCCATCCCTAGCTTACCCCGAACTAAACTCGTCAAAATCTGCAGTTGATTCAGTGTCTGGGTGAAATCATGCCTTAGCGTCACAGTTCGGGACTCTCCATCTCTTCCGAATTCCCTTCACTATAACCATTTGGGCTCGCTGAGACGTCATATCGATTACCTTGGGGTTTGCTCAAGAGGTCTTCCTTTGTTCATGTTGGGTTGCCATGATATTTTCGTTCTTACACCGACAAGATCTTGTATGCCCATCAGTCGATGAAACCTTGGCTTTTGCTAGGACCTCACC
Organism: Sequoia sempervirens; assembly: GCA_007258455.2. NCBI lineage: Eukaryota > Viridiplantae > Streptophyta > Pinopsida > Cupressales > Cupressaceae > Sequoia > Sequoia sempervirens. The sequence continues at coordinate 4,521 of VDFB02001148.1, forward strand.
CTGCGAACAAATCTCTTACCAGCATGTTTTTCAACTTTACTTTTGGCAGGACTACCCATGGTCGCCAAGAAGTCTCAAAGCTAGCGATCATGAGCTCTATTGATATTTACTTTTCGCCAGGACATCCGTCATTTGGCGAGACCTCCCGTCGAGCATGTTTGCTTTCCCTTGGTTGTAACTTTTGCCTTCGGTGAGACCTTTCATTGAGCACTATCACCTTCGCCAAAGTCTTTCTATCAGGGAGACATCCATCTTTCACTGAGACCTCTCCGCGAGATTCTAAGATCTTGTCGATGCCCTCGCTGGCATGACTCCTAGCATTCCACTTGCAAGGGGCGTTGTAGTATACGATTACCTGTAGTGAGCCGGATATTTTAGGTTAAGAGGCCTCAGCCAAGTTCAAACCAAAGCCTTACTCGTACTTAGCATTTCCATTTTATTGGGGACCTCCCACCAGCGGCTTGGAAATATGCAGAGCCTTTGTTGCTTAGGCACAATTCCGGTGGGACATGTAACCTTTGCTAAGACCTTGCAGAGCCACCTTACGGCTCATTGATTTTAATGTTATATCCCTCTTCACCAAGAATTCTGCTTGAAACCCGCATGTCTTGGTAGAGATCCTTTCTAATAATATCTTCGGCATAACCCGGCTTCCTGCCAAGACTTCTCGTGAGATCAAACCTTTCTTGAAGCCTTCCCTCACGAAGTCTCCTTTGCTCGAAATTTTCCATGCCCACGGATGTTTGTCAAGGCGGATTTCTTCAAAATCGGAGTGTTCCCTTGTTTTCCCGAAAATCCTTTTGGCTTGTTCTTCGTAGAAATCCGTTCCTCACGAATTTTCCCGAAACTTGATGAAATGCAAAGGAATATTGAATAACGTGACCTGTTGGTGATTTTCAGTGCATTTGTTGGTTTATTCATGCTGTATTTGGATCTCTCACATGGTCTACTACTGAAAAGTGATCAAATTTAAGGATTAAGGAGGTGTTTCTTGGTTACTCCATTGGAATCTGAGCAGACTGGAATTTTTTGAAATTCCTCTCTGGCCCAGATTCCGCGGGTGGCCTTGAAACCCAAAATTTGTTGTAGGCATTTCATAGGAATTTTAACAACGCCTTCTTTATCTGAGATGCATTCTAATGGTGTTTTGATGGATTAACCTTGCTTTCCTATGATTCTTATTATGTTTTCATGTTGAATACAGGCTAAATCAAGCAAGGCTGCAGCTGGTTCCTCGTTGTCTGATGCAGAGAGGATCAAGCAAGACATCAAGAGCAGGGTCCCTAAGAGTAAGATCACTTCTGTCTGGTCAGAAGTCACTGACACGAACGTTGGCCTCTAGGACTATGAAGAATTCAAAACAAGAACGTCAACTAAGGATCCTCCCTTGGTGACTAGGAGAATGAAAGAGTAAGGCCTGTAACATGTGGCTAGTTTCCCCTCAATGGTGCAATGCTATGAGTTGGTCCTTGAGTGCACTAGGCACTATGATCAGGACACACAGACGATAATTGGTCCTCAAGGAAGGATTATTGCAAATCTCAACCCGGTCTCCATTGCTCAGACCTTCAATATGCTGGAACAGTCTCGTATGGTGGGATTCAACATTGAGGCAGCTCAGGAGTTCTACGACGACCAAACTGTGAAGTCACAGCAGCTAATCAACTCCTGGCTAGAGAAACCCAAGTCCCACTATTCCAAACTTCCCAAGTAGCTGTTCAAAGCAAACTTCAAGAGGGAGTACTATGATGCCATCACATTTCTTAGCAGGGTGGTCGGATTGAGGAGTGCTAGTACATTTGAGAATTCGATGTGCCATGCAATTGTAAGGATGGAACAAGAGAAAATTGACTACCACTGGGCGGGGGTCATTAGCCAAGTAATTCACAAGCAATTGTCTAGTGCGTTGCATACAAAGACCTTCACCATGACCACCTATTTGGTTTATGCACTTGCTAGGTTCCACCCCTATAGAGGATTGGATACAAGGGGCACCTTTGGGTAGGATATTATCTATGAAGTTTTCCCTCAGTTGCATTGGGGAGGTTCAAATTATAGTAGAGCAAATGATGCATTTACCATGCATATCACCAGAATGCTTCAATAAGCAGAGCATGTCAGAATTTCAAATCAAGCCAAGGAGCTCATCAAGAGATATGGAGCTTGGTTTATCCAATTTCTAACCTTCTCCTACATTCGGATTGACGGCTGGCAGAAAGCCCCATACAGACTTCTGAGATACCCCACTGACCACATTATATTGTTGGAAGTCACCAAGTAGATTTGTGATTTTGATGCCATTGTCAAGAATGACAAGCATAGGACTGGATTTGGTGGAGATTTTCCACTAAGGATTGGCATTGGAGAGGTATGTCCTTCAATTGGTTCTGCCCAAGCTTTAGAGGAAGAAATGAGTACTCTTGGCTTCTCTCTCCATTCCAAGAGATCCAGATTTGACATCACATGAGAGGCTCAAAAGAAGGCTAGCAAAGAATATAGCCACAAAGTAAATTTGGAGGACTATTAGGCCAACTGCGGTGATGAGTACAAGGTCAGAAAGAGGAAATTCTCCTAGCTCCCAGTTGAGTCAATCCGATTATATAATGTAAGGGCAGTTCCTGACCAGTTGGAGGATGATGGAAATGTGATCCAGGATCATGCCTATGAGGCCATAAAAGACAAACCAATTGGTGATCTAAATTGGCTGGAGGAGGAACAAACAGAGCTAAAACAACTGATGGATCCTATTCTCAAAATTACCAAGATGTGGCTCAAACACACTTTGTGGGAGTTGGAGAATAAAGGAATGAAGTGCACTTATGACCTAATGGGAGATTTGGATCCCCATTCTACTTCTGAAGAATCTACCGAACAAGACCCTAAGGCCAAGAGAAAGTTGGACTCTCCTCTCAAAGTCAAGATTAAGGATGTACAAGAAATAGAGGCCCAAGAGACAGAAAAATAGAGAAGGCCAAAGGCCAAGAAGAGGACGAGGACTAAGAATTCTAAGCAGAGTTCTGAGGTCGATGCTCCGGTGCCCAAAAGGAAAAGAATTGTAAAATTGTCAAAGAAGGTTGGCTCCAAGGTTGCAGAGGAGGTAGCTACCCCACCAGTAATAGATGTTGAAAGCTCAGAGGAGAAGGCCAAAGTGTATGCAAGGAAGTCTAGGACTCCTTCTCCTAAGGACAGTGTTTCTAGGGCAGGTTCCCATCCGGTTGTCTCCCATGACGTGCACCTTGGAGATGTTCCTTCCACTCATGAAATTCAAAGTGAACCGGGTGAGGAAGAAAATGTTGAGGATCATCTAGATGTTGAAAGTGAAGAATTACATGCAGGAGATCTCCGTAGTGTGGAGGTAGAGATTGAAAAGGCAATGCAATCTCTTATGACTACACATACAGATTCTCCCATTAGAACTAAGGAAGTTCGATCTCCTCCAAGAGAAGAAGAGGTGGAAATGATCTCATCACCTGAACAAGAGGAGGAGCATGTTGAAGAGGCATAAAATAGGGTGGATGAGACTCCTGATGAACAAAATTTGAATGAAGAGACACCTAAAGGTCAACAAGATGAACAGAAATAGGTTGAGGCACAATTGGAATTTGTTGTCCCTGAGTGGCTTGACATGGAAATAAAAAGAAAATAAGTGGTAGTGGAGGATAGTCCACCAAATTGGGATGCACTGCAAGCCAAAATTGGAATAGATAAAGGTAAGAAAAGGGCTAGAGTGATCTCAAGGATTGAGAGGGATGAGGCACACAAAAAGGTAGTCCATGTTTCCACCCCTGCTCTAGACAAAAACATGCACGATGTGGCTGGAAGTGATTACAATATACAGACTTTCAATCTTGGGCCTACATCAGTTGAGCAGGACATTGAGGATTATGAGGGCTCCAGTGCAATCATTATTGATAGGTTGAGAAAGGAAATGAAGACCAAGCAAGAGCTAAAGAGAGAGAATGAAAATCTCAGAAGATGCTTAGAGGAGTTAATGAAGCCACTGCAATCTATCAATCCCTCTTCCTCTGCTGCCAATCCTCTGCCTCATGAAACCATCACGGAGCTTGAAAAGATGAAAGCTTCCACCCTTGCCACTGTGAATTGGTTGAAACGGGTGCAAGAAAAAGGTAACAAAGCTATCAAGGAGGTTTTATCAACTAGAAAGGATGTTGCCAGGGCAATTGAGTGGTTGAAACAGGTAATGGCACAAGATAAAGAAGACACCAACCTCCTCTTACAGAAAACCAAAACCCTAATGGAGTACACCCGGGATGAATTGGTGAGCGACGAGATCCTTCCTTCCTCCCCAGCTGTCGAGCCATGGGAATGGTTTGAGACATTGCAAATCTGGTATAAGGTGTTGCGAAAAATTTACAAACAGGGAAAGCATATTGATGACACCCTGGCTGGCGTCTATGATGGCTCCATTACCTTCTTTGAAATCATGATGGGATGAAGGAGAATCACGCCCAAGTACTTGAACCTAGAGCAGTTGAGAGAATGGTGGCATGATGTGTATGCACCACTTGACGATGGTTCTATTTTTTAGCACCAACTGGATGATGCGGCCACCTACCTTGCATTTATGGATAAGCATCTGACATGTAAAGCAGACTAGGATAGGTCGGTCAAACACTCAAGGGAAGAGATTGAGTCCATTGAGAGGCAACTTAGGGTTCTACCAGTACCGCCTGTGGCCGACCTACATGGAGCGTTCTTGAAGCTACATAATGAGTCAGATCGGCGCAAGGACGGCGGGGAAAGGGGCTGATGATGGGCAGCGGTGCGATTTGTGCTTCCCATTATTTTCCAGCACATTAATCGGGCTGTATCACGAATCAGGGGCCGACCTCGACGGGACGCACATTTATGGCCTGTTTGACCATTTCAAAGACTCTCTTGGCCGGGTGGTTGTGAGGGGTTATTGCTGCGAAACCCTTGCCTAGCCAACTTTTCTCTTGAGTTTCTATATATTGGGCATTTGGCCTCTTTGTAAGGGGTTAGATAGTTAGAGGTTAAAGAATTAGATAGTCAGAAAGCTAGAGGAAAGCAGTTAGAAGTAGATTAAAATTAGCAAGTAGCTGCTCCCAAGCAAATATTGTAACAGAAAGCCAGAGTTGTTGCTACAGTGGACAATCGGAATATAAGTAATGTCATTGTGATTTGGTGCCATACTGGTATTCTCTTGTCTTGCATGGTTCTCGTTTTCCATCTTTAAAATTGTTTTGAGGAGGTTAATGTTTAGATTAAATTTGATTTAATGATGTCAGTAGTTTGATACTTGAATGTTGCAGCAATCCTTCAGTCCATATTTTTCACAACCAACTGATTGTTAGTTGCTTTGTAAAGTTATCCTGGACTTTATATTCCTTGTGCTTAGTTCAATCGTGAATATTGTTCATTTCAACTGCAATAGGGTCATTTGAATGCATGTTCATGGTTTGAAAATCTTAAAAGCCTTAGAAGATTGCACTGTTTTCTGTAAGGTAGCAGATTTATTTGGGTCAAGTAGAAATCAGTTTTGAAGGATTGGTCCCTTCTGGGTATTGGCTACTTTCATTGTTAATCTTAGGAGTAAATTTAGATTTAGAAATCTCTCTGAAACCCTTACTCTTTTGCTATTATTTTTTTATTATTGGGTTAAATTAGGATTGAAGTGTCACCAGTTTGTTAAATCTGACAAAATTGATCCCATAGCTTGCTTGTAGTAAGGTCTCATTGTGATTACCAACAATTTTACATTTATCACTGAGTTGTTTATGCATTGTCAAGACCTGACATGAATACCTTGAGGTTATCTCTCGAGGCTTGCTGATACAGATTTACCTTTAAGAGAGATAATATATCGCATCTTGTCTGTTTTGTTGTTGTGCAGAAATTGTGATCAATAGTGTTGGCGCTAGAAGGAGGGCCCGAATAAGCAAGTTGAATCAGTTTTTGAACGCCATCTCTCCTGAGAGATTCAGAAGAGGAACAAGATCCGCTCCAGGAGAGGAAGAATTTCAAGAATTACCAGACCCTACTAGGTCAAGAAGGACCAACAGAAAGGGAGAATCATCGTCATCCCATCCACCCCCCTCATCTCCATCATCCCCATCTTCATCGAGTTCATCTGAGTTTGAGTCCATCCCTAGTCCACAACCTCAACCAGTCATAAATCAGCCATTTCCACCCCCACCTCCATCGATGGCTTTTCTAGCAACCAACTCATCTCCACTAAGCTTTGTTGTCTACAATGTTATGCCCAAAAACCTTGAACACTTATGTTCAAAGTTCTATATCAATGATCCCAATAGGACTGTTGAAGAACACATTCAAATCTTTCAGACTGGCCTTAAAGATAGAGGGGTAAACCATGAGGATGTAGCATGTAGGTTATTTCCTTATTCATTAGTGAAAGATGCATTTTATTGGTATAACCACTTACCTGCTGGATCTATCCAACATTGGACTGAGCTAGAAGCTGCTTTCTTGCAGAAATTTTGAATCCCCATTAGTTCCAATGAACTCTACCGTCAATTTACTAATGTGAAGAGGGAGATTAATGAACCCATAGGGTCTTTCAACAATAGGTTTCATTGGGCCTATCCCAGATTATAGACCCCGTATGCTATTGACGAAGCCACTGCCCTAGAAGTCTATTACGAAGGACTTGACAATTTAATAGCTACTTTTATGAAATGGAGTAATAACCCCCCTGAGAGTTTACTAGATGCATATGTAGAGGCTCTAAAAGTTAGCACAAATCTAAGGCAACATTTTTCTGGGCCTTTACCCTCATTAGGACCCATTTCTCACCCTAGACAAGTTCCAGCTCTCAATCAAGCTTTCGCGAACCATACTCTGATCATGAACCAGGTACCTTAGTTACCTTTGGTCCCTTACTTAGGACCTCCAATGGGACAAGCTCCATCCACCTCTGGTTACCCTCAGCAAAACATGAACCAACCTCTACATACCCAGCCTTAAGCTAGTTATCCTTCCTACCTGCAAAATTTTGAAGTCTTGAACCAATCATTAAATGCCAATGCTGTAGTAGGAAATTCCCAGAATAATGCAAGTCAACCTTCATACAGTAATCCTGATAAGGAAAGACTGGATGAGATGTCTGAACAAATAAAAAAACTAAATATGGAGGTGACCTACTTGAGGAACTAGAACAGTCAATTGCAGGCTGCTCAGAGGAATATACAGTCCAATCATAATAGAGAGAATCCAGAAGGACAACACTTTGATAGGGGGCAACGTCAGGACAGAGGGTATAACAATGACAGAGGGTATAACAATGATAGAGGATACAACAATGACAGAGGATATAATACTAAAAGAAGGAAGAATTATGATAAGGGACAACCATCAGGTCAAAACTTTGACAAAGCGCTAGGTGGTAGACAAGGATTCGAATGAAGGCAGCAGTCAGGACAGAATAGGACTTGGAACACTAGTCCCAACAATGGAGGAGTTCCTACTCCATTGGATCAACCAACCAATCAACCTATCAATCAATCCATCAGTCAGCCAGTAAATCAAGAGAAGCCTCCTAGCGGTGTATATCTAGCTAAGACTCACGTTGTCGAGGGGGTAAGTGTAAGCTCCACAAGACTAGTCGACGTGTTTGGATTGTCGAAGAGTTCTAAACAACTGACCTCAATATTTCGATTGTGAGGGTGGAGAATAATGCAACGTCAGAGATAGTACCCTCTATTTCATATGATTCACCCGGTGTTGGTATTAAACTATGCTCCTTTTCCGCAAAGTAAGGACAATGTACCAGAAAAGGACTCTGACCAATTAGAGGAAGAAATAGACTAGGTATGCAATGGAGATGAAATGACACAATTATTTGATGAGAATCTAGTGAATGACAGTGGTCCCAGAGATGAAGAAGAAGCTTACATTGAAGAAGTGCAAACCTTCCAGAGACTTGTCAAGAAGTACGATTTGAGGGAGTTACCACACAGGCACCCACAGGCTGGAGGCCCCTTCACTACTTCCATCCCACCAAATAATTTCAACACTCCTCCAGACCCTAATGCTAGCAATAATCCAACATTTCCTTGGGTTCTAAGTAATATTTATCCTAAGGAGTACATGCCGATACATACACCAAAAGGAATAAATGTTGATGCAGAAGAAAAGATGGTGGAATAATTCAAGGAGACCCCATCGACGGAATGAAGAGGAGTTGGCTTTGTATGTTGCAGAAGAACTCTAGAAATTAAAGGTAAATCTCTCTGCATTTGAGCTATTAAGAGTCCCATCCATTAGGAATGCAGTCCTAGGTTCCTATGACACAAATTCCATGCCTCAAGATAAATCAATTAGCAAGAATATCCATAAAGTGTCTAGTTCTCAGCCAATAGGAAGGAAAAATCAGCCTCAGGATCAAGTTCATATGCCCCCTCGAGACATTAGGAAGGAAAGGGACAAATCTCAGGTTGTTCAAGTAGATACTTCGTTGACTCTGTTTCAAGGGAAAACAGATACCCCTTTGTTCCTAATTTATGTCTGCGTGTTTGGAAAGAATTTACATAATTGTCTGTTGGATTCAGGTGCATAAACCAATGTTATGCCCCTCGGTGTCTGTAGAGCTATGGGAATTACTCCTGCTGAATCCCAGAAGAAAGTCACACAGTTGGATAGGACTGAAATCAATGTAGTAGGAGAACTAAATATGATCTAGATGTAGATTGCTTCTGATCCTAGGATTCAACAAGTAATCAATATATAGGTAGCTGACATACCTGATGCTTATGGCCTAATCTTGGGAAGGGACTTTACCAGGGCCTTGAATGGATATGTTTCTACTGATCATTCCCATATGTGGCTTCCCTGGAAGGGAGTGCCAAACCAGATCAGGATTGAAAGAGAACCCAGGATGAAATATATGATCACAGAATACCAAAAAACCTCAACGGAAATCCTGATGTCAGAAGTAAGTATGGGAAACTATATGCTTACTACTCCTCTTGAAGAACCAAATGTGGAGGAGGTTATCATGTTCCACACAATGCCTATTGACCTTACGATAGAGCCTAGTGATATTGAAGCCTTGGTGGAACCAGTTAAAGACAATGGTGAATCAACTGAAAGTAATGATGATCTACAGGATAATCAGTTGGCTTTGTTAGACAGTTTTCAAGAGTTCCTTCAAAAATGTATTGAAGATTAGATTCAGTTAGGAAAAAGAATGAGCTTTGGAGAATTACTCTTGCCCAATTGGTGCAGGGTACATAATGCTTCACATTCAGAATTGGATTGTTGCTTATGCCAAGCTACAGTGGAACAAATACAGAAACATACCAATCCCGATCCTGCAACCAGAATCAATAACCTGAGTGTCACAGAAGATCCTAAAGGAAATGGAATGATGCCTTCTAAAAGGCCACCCACCAGTAACAATGCAAGTAATGCAGCAAGAGACCCCGCAGTCGCTGGATGCTGGACACTGAGGTTCGATGGGTCCAAGTCAAAACAAGGGGCTGGAGCAGGATTTGAGCTAATCAGCCCAAAAGGTAAGACATTTTTCAAAGCTCATAGACTTCAGTTTCACTGTACCAATAATGTAGCAGAGTATGAAGCCTTACTTCATGGATTGTTGATGGCCTTGAAGAAGGTTAATATTTTGCAAGTGAATGGAGATTCTGAATTAGTAGTTAAGAAAGTTAGGAGAGAATATTCCTGTCATGACAGGAGGATGACTAATTACAGACACAAAGTATGGGACCTTATTGAAGGATTTGATGCCTTCAACATTCAGCTGATTCCATGAAATAAGAACCAGACAGCTGATTCCTTGGCCCAGGCGGTCAGTACTCTGCAGCCTCTATCTCTTTCAAGATTAAAGAAATTCACTGTGGAGTCAATTCCAAAGCATCTCCTCGTGACCTAAGGAAATGTCACCAACTTCCAGGTATTTGAAGATGACAAGCATATTTTAGATTTTATCACAAATACAAATGTTTTTGCTTCTCACATCATTGATGAAACTGAGCTCCAAGAAGCAAAGATAGATCTAGAGGGGGTAATCAACCTGAAGACCAACATGATTCCTAGAGGAATGGTGCAACTAAAGAGGATTTTTGATTTGGATAAGATCAAAGACCAGGATCAAGACACTAGGAAAGAGTCCATTAGTGGAAAATGTGATAAGTATAATGTAGGATCTCAGGAGGATGTAAAAAATGTTCTTGTTGGAAAAGTGTGCACCCTAGAAGAAAGACGGGGAATCATTGATGCATTACACAAATATCTAGATGTGATAGCTTGGAGTTATGAGGACTTGAAAACTTATGATACATCTGTCATAACTCATACTATCCCTCTTAGTCCAGAGGTGAGACCTTTCAGGCAGAGGTAGAGGCCTATTAATACTTTGCTAGAACCCATAATACAAAAGGAAGTGCATAAGTTGTTGTCTACGAGGATAATATTTCCAATTAGACACTCTACTTGGGTTGCCAACCTGGTTCCTGTATGAAAGGAAAATGGCAAAATCAGACTGTGTGTAGATTCTAGGAACTTAAACAGGGCATTAGAAAAGGATAACTATCTGGTATCCTCACTGGATGAGGTACTACAGATTGTCAACGGATCCCAGATGATGTCTTTTCTGGATGGTTACTTAGGATATAACCAAGTCATGGTGCAATATGAGGATAGACACAAGACTGCTTTCACTACTAAGTGGGCTACTTTCACTTACAGAAGGATGCCTTTTGGCTTGATTAATGTTGGAGCTACATTCCAGAGAGCAATAGACATAGCTTTCAAAGACATAGTTGGGAAATGCACAATCATTTACATGGATGACCTTACCATCTTCTCCAAAAATAGAGGTGACCATATTTTAGACTTGTGCAAATTTTTTCATAAATGTAGAGAATTTGGGATATCCCTCAACCCGAAGAAATGCATCTTTGGGGTTACAGAAGGTAAGTTATTAGGGCATATTATCTCTGAGAAGGGGATTGCAATTGATCTAGAACACATAGAGGCTATTCTCAAAATTCCACCACCTAATAGTAAAAAAGAAATGAAGTTCTTTGGCAAAATCAATTTTGTCAGGAAGTTCATCATTGGATTTGCTGAGATAGTTAAACCACTGAATGCGATGATGAAGGAGGATGCCAAAGTTGAGTGGAATACAGAAGCGAAGGAAGCATTTGCTGAAATAAAAAGAGCTATTGCTGAAGCTCCAGTTTTAGTAAGTCTCGATTATGCCAAACCATTCTACGTATACTCATTTGCTTCTGACCACTCTGATGTTGCTATATTAACTCAAAAATTCAACCAAGGAAATGAACACCCTATAGCATTTATGAGTGTACAATTGAAGGATGCAGAACTGAAATACCCAAATGTGGAGAAGCAGGCCTACGCCTTAGTCAGGGCAGTCAAGAAATTCAAACATTATATCGTCAAGAACAAGATCTTTGCTATAGTTCCTGATCCTGCAGTCAAGGTACTATTGATACAGAATGAACTGGGAGAACGAAGAGCCAAGTGGGTAACTATGCTGCAAGAATATGATATGGAGATTCAGCCCATGAAGCTGGTAAGAGGGCAGGGGCTCACAAAGATGATGGCAGAAACCGGCCCTGATCTTATAGCCCAGGCTTATACTTTAGAGGATGTCTCTCTTGGCAAGTGGTATGATGATGTTGTCCATTATCTCCTAACTCAGAGATGCCCTAACCATCTTAATTCAATACAAAGAATGGCATTGCACTTAAAGTGTGACGGTTTCATGCTAAAAGGAGTTGTTTTATATAAGAAAAATCATGAAGGTGTGTACTTAAGGTGCCTAGGAAAGGATGAATCAATAAGAGTGATGTTAGAATTCCATGATAAATATGGTACGGGACATGGGTCAGCACCTTCTACAACAAACCAAATTCTCAGAGCTAGTTACTACTGGCCTACATTGTTCAAGGACACCCATAGTCACATCAGAACATGTCATGTGTGCCAAACTGCCGCTACTAGAGAAAAGTATGCCACTCTCCCACTTCAGCCAGTTTTTGAGGTAAAACCTTCTGCACAATGGGGGATGGACTTCATTGGCCCCATCAATCCATCTTCCTCTACTGGTCACAGGTATATTCTCACCATTACTGACTATTTTACATGATGGACAGAAGCCCATGCATACAAATAGTGCACTTCTGAGGTAGTAATTAATTTCCTTGAATCTGGTATTCTTAATTGTTTTGGGTGCCCCGTGTCTTTGGTATGTGATATTGGTTCCGCGTTTTCATCATTGAAGTTTTCTAATTGGGCTTTTGATCATGGGATCATTATAAAATTTGCATCCAATTACTACCCCCAGGGTAATGGGTTGGCCAAATCATCCAACAAAAATCTCCTGACTGTTATCCGCAAATTATTGGAACGTAATCCGAAGGATTGGCACACCCAACTCATATTTTCTCTTTGGGTAGATCGCACAAGACATAAAGCTTCCATAGGGATGTCACCTTACCATCTAGTTTATGGCCTAGAACCCGTGTTTCCCATACAATTGAAAATTCCTACCCTTCAGTTCATTAATAAATATTATGAGGAGGAAAATAGACACAGAAATAGACTTGCTGAACTATTGCACCTTGAAGAAAAAAGAGACAAAGCCCTAGACAACTTTGCCAAACATCAAGGGGTTGTCAAGAGATGGTTTGATAAGAGATCCAAGGTTAAAGAATTAGGATCTCTGACTTGGTTCTTTCCTAGGATAAAGCCCATGACCGTAAGGGAGAGCATGGAAAATTTGATAGAATTTGGCTTAGACCTTAACCAAATTTCAGAAATCTTGGAAGATAATGCCTTCTATTTGAAAACTCTCACTGGAGAGGATATCCCACTGCTTGTCAATGGGCAGTATTTGAAGCATTATTTCTAGTCTTGAGCTATTTTCAGCTTGCGTCTTGTATATAGTTAGATTAGGGTTTCCCTTTCTGCTTTGCTTCTATTTGCTTTGGTTAGGTTAGGTTTCCTTCTTCTTGTTTGCTTTTGTTTTGGGGGTTTTCTCTATTTTTTCCTGGGTCAATTGCACCTGCGTGACAGATCTGTCTTTTCTAGAGTTGTTCTACGTATTTCGTTGGTGAGCTTTAGTCTTGCATCTCTAAAGGACGGTTGAAGTCTTTGCTATTGCTAACAGCCTTAATGTCAGATTTATAGAAGATTGAGTCACTGGTGTGGATTCAAACTTGAAGTACTCTAAAAATCTTATATCTTTCATATATCTAAGGAATCCTAATGTCACTATGGGAACCCTTGCGAAGTCTTGTCAAGTGAAAAATCCTATTTCTGCTTCAGTGCCACTGTGGTTCTTAGCCCTGAGTGTGAACTTCATTGTTCATAGGTTAAAATGAAAGAGACATACATTGAATATCAAAAGAAAAAAAGAAAAAAAAATTCAACTTATCAGGGGTATCTAAATATCTCTACCAGGGCTATGGATGCTTGGTTGGCAGCAGAGCTATGTTTAGGAGAATCACAGCGATAACTTTATCGAGGCTATGGATGCTTGACTGGCAGCGAGGCTCTATCTAGGTTGCTTTTGAAGTTAGAATCCCTACGTAGCCTGACTTGACTGAACTCGGTTTCTATAGTAACTTAAGGAGGGAAATGAACTCATGTGCACACACTTAGATTTTCAGTTTATGGAAGGTTTGGTCTATCCTTTAGTTTTAATTCTTTAAATCTTGCATTTTGACTTGTTTTTTTGATAGTGAGATTGAAACCAGAGATTATGGGTTCTTGATTCCTGATCGTCATCAAATGCTCTAGAGCATTTTCCTAGCAGAAGTCACCATTTGTTGTGCAGTTTTTCACACACACACCCCACTAGAAGTAGGGACCCTCTTTCGCTTCGGTTTTGGTGTTCTGGCCCTTTTCTTTTGCGGTTTTGTCTTACTTGGCCATGGTGCTTGAATGTTTATTTTTGTTGCCTAAGTGTTTTCCCCAGGATATTCGTTGAAAATCTTGAGTTCTGGATGAATTTCGAGTTTTTGCCCTGATCCGAGATTTTCCACCCTGGTCAGATTATCTCGGATCTTGCTTGAATTATGGTTGGATCTTGCTATTTGGAAAGTTTGGGTCTTTGCAGATTTCCGCATGGGCTAGATTTTCCTAGATTCCTCCCTATTGTCGGCTTCCCGAGCTTCATGACTGTCTTGTCGAGTGCATTAATGGCTCTGTGTGGGCTTGAAGAAATGTACTTAACTTGATTTTGGGATCTTTTGCGCTATTATGTTCACTATTTGCCATAATTTGAGCTGAGAAGTGATTCTTTGCAATTAATTGACTTCATTTTGGGGCATTTGGGCTTGCTTTGTTCGATTTGGTGGCTAATTCTTCCACATTTTTGCCTGAGCTCGTTGTGGGCATTTTGGGGCTTTGCGTTTGCTACTTCTGAGACCAATTCTTGCTCTTTAATGGTATGTGTTTGATTGCTCTACTTTGATTTGAATTATGAGTGGCATGTTGGTTTTGTGGTGGCTTGTAGGCTTTGGTTTCCTATGCGTTTTGTGCTGGGGGGTTGTTAAGTGTTGCGTCCTTGTTGTCTCCTGGGCGAGTTTTGAGTTCACATGTCCATCTGCATTCTGTCGAGTCTTGCCTGAGAGTAATCTATAAACCCTAGCGGTGAATTAACTGTTGAAATAACTAAATTCTGGCCTGTGTGCTAATGGCGGGTGAATAGGTTTAAACCTAGGGCAATGCCGCATCTGACAATTTCATCTTAGGATTGGCCTAGAATACAAAGAATTCATGAGGAGCCCATCCATAGCTTACCCCGAACTAGACTCACAAAGTCCAGAGTTGATCTCAAGTTTGGGTGAAATCATGTCTTTAGCATCACAGCTCTCGACTCTCTATCTCTTCTCGATTCCTTCATTGTAAATCCATTTGGGCTCGGCCGAGATGTCATATTACTCACCCGGGGTTTGCCGAGGTGGTATTCCTTTGTTCATGCTCAGTCACCATGATATTTTTGTTCTTAAGACCGACAAGATCTTGTAGGTCTAATGTACCGGCTTAAACCTTGGAATTTCGCCAGACTCAACACCCTACGAATAAATCTCTCATCGGGCATGTTTGTTCACCTTTCACTTTCAGGGACTACCCTAGTCGCCAAGAAGTCTCAAATGGACTGGGTGAGCTTCTAATCGAGTATTTAATTTTCGCTAAGACATTATCCGCCCTTCAAAGAAGACCTCCCCATTGAGCATGCTCCGCTTCACTGTAATCTCTCTTTCACCTTCGACCATCGAAAGCACTATCAGCTTTCATTAAGTCTTTTCTCATGGAGACATCTATCTTTTGCTGCTTAATTCCTCTCCTCACAGATTCTAAGCTCCTCGCCGATGCCCTCCCTTCCCTCAGGACTCCTAACATTTTCCGCCGACATTGTAGCGTAAGCCTTCTATTCCCAATGGTTCGATCTTTCGCTGAGGCCTCGGCCGAAGTTCAAACTAAGCCTTAGTCGGCATAGCATTGCCATTTCACTGGGACCTCCCACCGAGAGCTTGAAGTCATACCGAGGTGTTTGCTTGGGCCTGCCGGTCGGTGAGACATGTAACCTTCGCTAAGACCTTACCCCGACCACCCCTGGCTCATTCTGATTTGAATGTTATGTCCCCCTTCACCGAGACTTCACACCGAAACCACCATGTCTTGGCGAGATCCTTTCTGATAATATCTTTCGGCATAACTTAGCAGCTTCGCCAAGACTTCTCCGCGATATCCAAATCGTTGCCGAAGCTTTCGCTACGAAGTCTCCTTTGGTCCAGAAATTTTCCCTGCCCGCGGATGTTCATCAAGGCCGGATTTCTCCGAAATCCGGTGTTCCCTTGTTTTCCCGAAAATCCTTTTGGCTTGTTCTTTGCAGAAATCCGTTCCTCATGAATTTTCCCGAAACTTGATGAAATGCAAAGGAATATTGAATAACGTGACCTGTTGGTGATTTTCAATGCATTTGTTGGTTTATTCATGCTGTATTTGGATCTCTCACGTGGTCTACTGCTGAAAAGTGATCAAATTTAAGGATTAAGTAGGTGTTTCTTGGTTACTCCATTGGAATCTAAGCAGACTAGAATTTTTTGAAATTCCTCTTTGGCCCAGATTCCGTGGGTGGCCTTGAAACCCAAAATTTGTTGTAGGCATTTCATAGGAATTTTAACAATGCCTTGTTTATCTGAGATGCATTCTAATGGTGTTTTGATGGATTAACCTTGCTTTCCTATGATTCTTATTATGTTTTCATGTTGAATACAGGCTGAATCAAGCAAGGCTGCAGTTGGTTCCTCATTGTCTGATGCAGAGAGGATCAAGCTGGACATCAAGAGCAAGGTCCCTGAGAGTAAGATCACTTTTATCTGGTCAGAAGTCACTAACACGAACGTTGGCCTCTGGGACTATGAAGAATTCAAAGCAAGAACATCAACTGAGGATCCTCCTTTGGTGACTAGGAGAATGAAAGAGTCAGGCCTGTCCCATGTGGCTGGTTTCCCCTCAACGGTGCAATGCTATGAGTTGGTCCTTGAGTGTGCCAGGCACTATGATTAGGACACACAGAGGATAATTGGTCCTCAAGGAAGGATTATTGCAAATCTCAACCTGGTCTCCATTGCTCAGACCTTCAATATGCCGAAACGGTCTCATGTGGTGGGATTCACCATTGAGGCAGCTCAGGAGTTCTACAACGACCAGACTGTGAGGTCACAACAGCTAATCAACTCCTGGCTAGAGAAACCCAAGTCCCACTATTCCAAACTGCCCAAGCAGCTGTTCAGAGCAAAATTCAAGAGGGAGTACTATGATGCCATCACATTTCTTAGCATGATGGTCAGATTGAAGAGTGCTGGTACATTTGAGAATTGGATGTTCCATGCAATTGTAAGGATGGAACAAGAGAAAATTGACTACCACTGGGCGGGGGTCATTAGCCAAGTAATTCACAAGCAATTGTCTAGTGTGTTGTAGACAAAGACCTTCACCATGACCTCCTATTTGGTTTATGCACTTGCTAGGTTCCACCCCTATAGAGGATTGGATACAAGGGGCACCTTTGGGCAGGATATTATCTATGAAGTTTTCCCTCAGTTGCATTGGGGAGGTTCAAATTATAGGAGAGAAAATGATGCATTTACCATGCATATCACCAGAATGCTTCAGGAAGCAGAGCATGTCATAATTTTAGATCAAGCCAAGGATCTCATCAAGAGATATGGAGCTTGGTTTATCCAATTTCCAACCTTCTCCTACATTCAGATTGACGGCTGCCAGAAAGCCCCATACAGACTTCTGAGATACCCCACTGACCACATTATATTGCTGGAAGTCACCAGGCAGATTTGTGATTTTGATGCCATTGTCAAGAAGGACAAGCATAGGACTAGATTTGGTGGAGATTTTCCACTAAGGATTGGCACTGGAGGGGTATGTGCTTCCATTGGTTCTGCCCAAGCTTTAGAGGAAGAAATGAGTACTCTTGGCCTGTCTCTCCATTCTAGGAGATCTAGATTTGACATCACAGGAGAGGCTCAAAAGAAGGCTAGCAGAGAATATAGCCACAAAGTAAATTTGGAGGACTACTAGGCCAACTGCAGTGATGAGTACGAGGTCAGAAAGAGGAAATTCTCCTGGCTCCTAGTTGAGTCAATTTGATTATATAATGTAAGGGAAGTTCCTGACCAGTTGGAGGATGATAGAAACGTGATCCAGGATCATGCCTATGAGGCCATAAAGGAAAAACCAATTGGTGATCTAGATTGGCTGGAGGAGGAACAAACAAAGCTAAAACAATTGATGGATCATGTTCTCAAATTTACCAAGATGTGGCTCAAACACACTTTGTGGGAGTTGGAGAATAAAGGAGTGAAGTGCACTTATGACCTAATGGGAGATTTGGATCCCCATTCTACTTCTGAAGAATCTACGAAACAAGACCTTAAGGCCAAGGGCAAGTTGGACTCTCCTCTCAAAGTCAAGATTAAGGATGTACAAGAAACAGAGGCCCAAGAGACAAAAAAATAGAGAAGGCCAAAGGCCAAGAAGAGGACGAGGACTAAGAAGTCCGAGCAGAGTCCTGAGGTCGATGCTCCGGTGCCCAAAAGGAAAAGAATTGTAAAATTGTCAGAGAAGGCTGGCTCCAAGGTTGCAGAGGAGGTAGCTACCCCACCAGTAATAGATGTTGAAAGCTCAGAGGAGAAGGCCAAAGTGTATGCAAGGAAGTCTAGGAATCCTTCTCCTAAGGACGGTGTTCCTAGGGTAGGTTCCCCTCTGGTTGTCTCCCATGAGGTGCACCTTGGAGATGTTCCTTCCACTCATGAAATTCAAAGTGAACCGGGTGAGGAAGAAAATGTTGAGGATCATCCAGATGTTGAAAGTGAAGAATTACATGCAGGAGATCTCCACAGTGTGGAGGTAGAGATTGAAAAGGAAATGCAGTCTCCTATGACTACACATACAGATTCTCCCATTAGAACTGAGGAAGTTCGATCTCCTCCAAGAGAAGAAGAGGCGGAAATGATCTCATCACCTGAACAGGAGGGGGAGCATGTTGAAGAGGCAGAGAGTAAGGTGGATGAGACTCCTGATGAACAGAATTTGAATGAGGAGACACCTAAAGGTCAACAAGATGAACAGAAACAGGCTGAGGCACAATTGGAATCTGTTGTCCCTGAGTGGCTTGACAAGGAAATAAAAAGAAAACAGGTGGTAGTGGAGGATAGTCCACCAAATAGGGATGCACTGCTAGCCAAAATCAGAAAAGATAAAGGTAAGAAAAGGGCTAGAGTGATCTCAAGGATTAAGAGGGATGAGGCACACAACAAGGTAGTCCATGTTGCCACCCCTACTCCAGACAAAAACATGCACGATGTGGCTGGAAGTGACTACAATATACAGACTTTCAATCTTGGGCCTACATCGGTTGAACAGGACATTGAGGATTATGAGGGCTCCAGTGCAATCATTATTGATAGGTTGAGAAAGGAAATGAAGACCAAGCAAGAGCTAAAGAGAGAAAATGAAAATCTCAAAAGATGCTTGGAGGAGTTAATGAAGCCACTACAATCTATCAATCCCTCTTCCTCTGTTGCCAATCCTCTGCCTCATGAAACCATCACGGAGCTTGAAAAGATGAAAGCTTCCACCCTTGCCACTGTGAATTGGTTGAAGGGGGCGCAAGAAAAAGGTGACGAAGCTATCAAGGAGGTTTTATCAACTGGAAAGGATGTTGTCAAAGCAATTGAGTGGTTGAAATAGGTAATGGCATAGGATAAAGAAGACACCGACCTCCTCTTGCAGAAAACCAGAACCCTAATGGAGTACACCCGGGATAGATTGGTGAGCGACGGGATCCTTCCTTCCTCCCGAGCTGTCGAGCCATGGGAATGGTTTGAGACGTTGCAAATCCAGCAGAAGGTGTTGCAGAAAATTTACAAATAGAGAAAGCATATTGATGACACCCTGGCTGGCGTCTATGATGGCTCCATTGCCTTCTTTGAAATCATGATGGGACGAAGGAGAATCGCACCCAAGTACTTGAACCTAGAGTAGTTGAGAGAATGGTGGCATGATGTGTATGCACCACTTGACGATGGTTCTGTTTTCGAGCACCAACTGGATGATGCGGCCACCTACCTCGCAGTTATGGATAAGCATCTGACATGTAAGGAAAACTGGGATAGGTCGGTCAAACACTCAAGGGAGGAAATTGTGTCCATTGAGAAGCGACTTAGGGTTCTACCAGTACCGCCTGTGGCTGACCTAGATGGAGCGTTCTTGAAGCTACATAATGAGTTGGATCGGCGCAAGGACGGCGAGGAAAGGGGCTGATGATGGGCGGCGGCGCAATTTGTGCTTCCCATTATTTTCCCGCACGTCGACCAGGTTGCATCACAGATCTGGGGCCAACCTCAACGGGACGCGCGTTTATTTCCTGTTTGACCATTTCAAAGACTCTCTTGGTCGGGTGGTTGTGAGGAGTTATTGCTGCAAAACCCTTGCCTGGCTGACTTTTCTCTGGAGTTTCTATATATTGGGCATTTGGCCTCTTTGTAAGGGGTTAGATAGTTAGAGGTAAAAGAATTAGATAGTCAGAAAGCTAGAGGAAAGCAGTTAGAAGTAGATTAAAATTAGCAAGTAGCTACTCCCAAGCAAATATTGTAACAGAAAGCCAGAGTTGTTGCTACAGTGGACAATCTGAATATAAGTAATGTCATTGTGATTTGGTGCCATACTGGTATTCTCTTGTCTTGCATGGTTCTTGTTTTCCATCTTTAATTTTTTTTTAGGAGGTTAATGTTTAGATTAAATTTGATTTAATGATGTCGGTAGTTTGATACTTGAATGTTGTAGCAATCCTTCAATCCATACTTTTTGCAACCAACTGATTGTTAGTTGCTTTGCAAAGTTATCCTGGACTTTATATTCCTTGCGCTTAGTTCAATCATGAATGTTGTTCATTTCAACTGCAATAGGGTCATTTGAATGCATGTTCATGGTTTGAAAATCTTAAAAGCCTTAGAAGATTGCACCATTTCCGTGAAGTGTGTTGTGATTTATCTCGGGTCAAGAAAAAATCGCTTTGAAGGATTGTCCGTCTCGGTATTTACTACTTTCATTGTTAATCTTGGGGAGTAATTTAGATTTTAGAAATTTCCTCCTCGAAACCCTACTTTGCTATTTCTTTGATTATATGGTTAAATTAGGATTAAAGTGTCATTAGTTTGTTAAATCCTGACAAACTCGATCCCATAGTTTGCTTTGTAGTAAGGTCCCATTACTGTAATTTTACATTTACCACTGAAATAGTTTATGCACTGTCAAGACCTCGACATGAACACCTTGAGGTTATCTCTCTGAGGCTTGGTTGATAGAGATTTATTTTTTAAGAGAGATAAGATATCGCATTCATCTCGCGGTTGTTGTTGTTGTGCGTAAACAACCATCACCGTGGAATTAATTGGATAATTACTGGGATTGGATTGAATGATTAGTGGGATTAGCAAATTAGATTGAGTGATCAGTGCGATTAGAGTAATTGGTGGAATTAAGAAATTAGATTGAGAAATCGGTGGACATGATTTATTCAATCAAAATATGTGAGGATGATTTAATTAATATAATGATTAATTAATGTTGAGAGGAACGTGCAAGATGTATTTGACTTAATAAATAAGATTTTATTTATTAATTGACCATGTTGAGTGATTTTGGGGAAATTGAATAATTGATTTAATTATTCAATTTTGGAGAAGGGGAAGTAGATTAATTAAATAATTAATTCAATAACTATTTAATTAATTTAGAAGAATAAGGTAAGTTAGAGATGTAATTAAATAACTAAGTTTATTTAATTAATCAGAGAAATAAGGTTAAATTAGGTGATGACATAGTGAATTAATTTAAACAATTCAAGATTATTCAATTAATAGAGAAAAATAGGGTTAAAGGATGGAAACAATACAAAATGCAATAATGATAATGAAAGTGATGCCGGTAATGGAAAAATGCCATTCAAGATGTGTGATATGCATTAAGCCATTTTTACATGTCTACAAAAATATTTTATTTTCCTTTGATAAGCAATTAAGTTTTGTGTAGAAAAAAGAGTGTGGTGACTCATGTCACATTTTAGCTTGTATTTGTACATGTATTAATGATTAATAAAAATATTTTTTGGATGCTTGGGTCTTTTTAATGTGTCATGTGAGTTGAAGCTTGTATACTTGGAAATTTGAATCCAATAAAATTGGAAAATGTGTCGAGAACTTAGAGAATATATTTTTGTAATTAATTGCAGATAAAATTGGTTACCTTTATCTTTTAATTCCATCTCTTCACTTTTTTTTTATATTATTTTATGTATGTGTAGTGTCAAAAATTGTCACCCTTGAGAATTTCACATTAGGTTTAGCTCTCCCCTTTGTGTTGGGACGTAATTATGCATTAATTTCCAATTTTATAAACATTCTTGGAAAATAAAACATGGGAAATCAAATTATGCCTTTAATATTTCTCCCCAACACTTTTGATTCTAAAAAAGAAAGAATCTAGTCTAGGGCACATGGCACCCTAGACTAGCTTTTTTGGCTCCAAATTTGAATATGTCGATGTTGATATTTTATTATTTAAATTTTCAATTTCAATTGTCGGTTGTCAACATTTAATTTTTGGGAAATTAGAAGAATTTCATATAAATACAAGCTATTCACACAATTTTAAAAAGGGGAAGCAAGATAGTAATGTTATTTGAGAAAGTGAAGATCTTAAAAGCATCCAAGAGAAAAATTATCGAGATTATTGTAGTGCATTTCATCATTCAAGCATTCATGTCATATGTTATGTGAGTTTGTGTTCATGTTTAAATGCATTTTTTTATGTGTACTAACCCTTGTAGGTGAGAAAATCAATTCAAAAAAAGTAACAATTGATCCTTGAAAGTGATGAGTATGACTTTACTCCATCAAGGAGATTAGATTTGAGTGATGAGTTGTAGTAATATTATCAATTCATTACTTATTTATCAATTATCCTCTATGTGACTAGGGATACACTCTCTTTCATCATAATTTTCCATTGTGGAGACTTAGAAATACCAACATAGGGTTTGACTTAGGAAAGCCCCTATATGGCACAACCCTTCATCTCCTCTTATGTGTGTAGATTATAGATCTGAAGTGAGTTGGAGGAAGATTCGAGGCTACTCATTCATTCATGCATCAAAACCATACAAGTCATAGAATCTTCATTTTCTCACTAACAGATGAAGTTTTAACAACACCTAGCGGATAGAAGCTACAAACTGGTGTCCTCAAGCTTGTATTTTTAGAAATTTTAAAAAAAGGTGGATAGTCTAGGGTGCATGGCACCCTAGACCAACAAGATCAAGCTCAAATTTACATACCGGGTGCATCTATGTCTGCCCTTCTCATTTCTAAAACTCAAATTGGTCAGTCTACATCCAATTTCTCAAAAATCATGATAAATCACTGTATTTTTGTAGTTTATATAGTTAGTTCATTTGTATCATACAAAAATTAGTCAATTAACAATCATAAATCTATCACATCATCCACACATCCGTAACAAAAAGGATTAGAACCCTGGTCCACCATTTTGACTCTTTCTATTAGGATTTGTAATCAAGCGGATTTGAGATCATTTCTAATCCTCCCTCAATGGGGAAAGGTGTGATTTAGGATCTAGATCCCTTTTCAAAATCAAACATTTTTGTGAACCTGATTATTTCAAACACTAAATAATATATTCTAAAATCTGAAATAGATCATAGTTTGTTTACATTCATCATTAGTGCATACATAATCGTCATTAAAAGTATTGAAAATGTAAAAAAATGCATTACATTTTGCATCCAAAAGACATCCAGGGTTTGTTTCAGTCATTGCAAAAGTAGATCTAGTTCAAGTTTGCATTGATAAATCTACATTAGGTCATTCAAAATCTGGAATCAATATCTGAAAGTGTTTAAGACATTCATTTATGCATTGGCATATAATGAAAAGGATGAAAAAGTGCATTGAGTTGCTGCATATTCTTTGAAAGTTTTAAATTTTTTAAATTTTTGAAGATAGGATTATTGGAATTTTGTACTGTACAATCTAAAAATTGTATTTCCAAGTGCATTCATTGATTGAGGGTTGTGAAAATTACTTGCATAATTGCCTTTCATATTACAAAATCACCAATTTATTAAAATCTAGAAATTTCTTTACTATCAAACTTCCATAGTCAAAGAATAGGGTTCTTAAATACTGAATACTGCAAAACACATACAAATTTTGAAATTAGAAAAAATACCTTGCTAGTCTAGTGTGCACCATGGCCTTGACCACGTTGTTTTTGCTTAAATTTTTGGGGTAGTAACCTATCAGGGCTTTTTGTCTAGATCTGCTTTCAATTTTTGTGTTCTCTACGTTGCAATAGTCTGTATCCTATTGCATATATCAGTTAAGCATAAAATTATCATGATATATGAGTGCTTTGGTAAAATTTTTGCTTCTTTGAAATCCTTGTTTGATGTTTCATGTTGTGTACATTTGGAAATTAGTTTCCTTCACATAATATGATCCATGATCCTTCATCTCACAATACATATTTTCTTAATGAGGATGCCTTGAGGCAAGATGAAGCAACCATGGATGAATTCTTATACAATACAATACATAATTTTAAAAATGTAACATTATTCTTTATCCTCCACTAACATGGCCTTTTCATCCTTATCAACGATTAACAACACCTATCATACCTCCACTTGACGTATTTTCCACCTCACATAGAGAAAGTGATTTACTATTCATCCCTTGATCAATACACATGATAGAACCTATTGACGATAACCAAGATGAGCCCATGCCACCAAGTGATCCTCTATCCCATGAAAATAAAGTAACATGAACATCAGTTTAGAAAGATGCTATGGACAAGGATTCAAAATTCTTGTTAAACAAGGATGTGACATAAAGAATGAGCATGAAATTCACACTCTCTTGGAACAAGTGCCATCTAAAGATACAAAAGGAATAGGGTACCAAGGTCCTCTAACTTTACATAAAGTGTTTACTCTATCCTCCAAACCAAATAAACCTCATAGACCCATTAGAAAAGGATTATTACCCACTCCACATACTTTGTTTGAAGTGAGTGTACCTAATGAACATTCTTATAACTAGAATTCATTAAACTACCTCCCATGCACAAAAGAAGAGACACTCAACACAAAAATAAAAATGCATCCTTTTGTGTGTATCATAGAAAATTTGGTAATACTATTGATGAACGTCATGTAATTTAAAGAACATATTAGATAACCTGGATCCTTGTAAAGATGACTATGATAAGATGATAGACTAAATAGCTATAGCTTTGCTCCTTGATATGTGGCAGTTTTAGTATCATTAGATACTCACTACCATGCATGATGGCACAATATGTTTTTTAATGCAATCATATTCTATCATTAAGGAGCAAGAAAATACAATCCATATAGACTTGCTTTCGCCCCTAAGGTTGGGGGACAAGAGTAGTTAGCCAAGTGTATAAAGTGTATTCCTTTAAACAATGGATCCTTTATCTCCTCTTTATCTCCTTAAAATATTAGTGTAGCAAGTACACTAACATTTTAAGGAGGGGCATATTACCTCAAATATTACATTTATCAAGTAAAATGGCCCCTTTTTAGTTGTGATATTATACATCCTGTAAAGGTGTGGCCTTGTTTATCATATTGTATCGTCTTTAGTGGTAACATCATATGGATGTTCACTAAAGTGTGGAACTTTTAATACATAATATGTCCCATTTTATGGTGGTATTGGGCTTGATACCTCCTAAAAGTGTGACTTTTAATAGCATGTATATCCCCTTTGTGGTAGTACTTTGCTTGATACTCCTTAAGGTGTGACCCTCTATTTCATGATTTGTTCTCTTTTAGCGATGGTGTCATATATGATACTCCGTAAGGTGCGACTGCCTATGTAATAATTAGTTTCCTTTGACATAACATAATTTACTTATTGTCCCCCCTTGTGGTGGTGTTATTTATAAACTCTCCCTGAGGCTTGGCCTTTTAATGTGTCCCCATGACATTAAACTTTGTACACCCTTGAGCTGATATTCATCCCCCTATGACGTTAAAATTTATACACCCCCTAAGGTGATCTCATACCCTATGAAATTGAATGATCCCCTATGGAGTTAAACTTTGTGCACTCCCTGAGGCATTATTTGCAGAATACTTCATGGATTTGGCATAACACAACTTGTTGATTCATGAACTTTGGCACCTTTTAATATGGCCACCTAGCATAACACAAATTTCTTGCTAGTGGAGCCATGTGTTTCATGAGATACCTAGCATAAAAAAACTTGCTAGCCTTGTGAAACCCATCATATTGCATGGACACCTAACATAACATAGCTTGCTAGCCAATGGATCTATGTAGCTTGTGAGTGGCTTAGCATAACACAACTTGTTGGTCCTCATGAGAGCATTCTGTTGTCTAACACCATATTCGAGAGATAACATTTGGTATTAGAGATAAATTTAATACCAAGGTCTCTTTTCCTTACCGACTCAAATCCTTTAGTACTAACCTTGTGTTTTTTTTAGTGATTATTGTATATTTTTATTTGTTTGCATTATGTTTAGTGTTTGTATTGTTTTTTTTTTTGCATTTTATTATGTTGTGTGTGGTGACATCTTTTTCATGCATGATTTGTGTTGTCATGTTACATTTCAATTCGGATGTGCGTTTGTTTGTCTTTATGTTGTCTTGCCATAGGATCTTGAATCCTAGGGGCTAATGCACCCCCTAGATGCAATACCATCCTATCTCTTCAATATTCAAATAATTGAACCCCTCTTTACATATTCTTAATTTAGTTTGAGTCTAAGCATAAGTTCACACTCTCACTAAAGTGGGGGCTAAATGTAATGTTAAAAATTGTTAGGTACCCTTAATAATTTCATATTAGGTTTAACTTCCCCCTTTGTGCTTAGACATAATTATGCATTAATTTCCAATTTTTAAAACATTCTTGGAAAATTAAACATGGGAAATCAAATTATGAATTTATTATTTTCCCCAAATACATTCGATACTAAAAAAGGAGTCTAGTCTAGGGCACATGGTTCCCTAGACCATCTTTTTTGGCTCCAAATTTGAATATGTCAATATTCATAATTTATTATTTGAATTTCCAATTTCAATTGTTGGTTGTAGGCATTTGATTTTTGGGAAATTAGAATAATTGCATACAAATACAAGTCATTTACATGATTCTAAAAAGGGGAAGCACGTTAGCAATTTTATTTGAGCAAGTAAAGATCCTAAAAGCACCCAAGAGCAATCAAGAGCAAAATTATCAAGATTATTGCATATTTTCATCGTTCAAGCATTTATGTTATATGAGTTTGTCTTCATATTTACATGCATTTTTTTATGCATACTAATCCTTGTAGGTGAGAAAATCAATTCAAAACAAGCAACAATTGATCCTTGAGGGTGATTGGTATGGATGCAATCCATCAAGGAGATCAAATCTAAGTGGTTAGATGAAACAATATTGTTAATTCATTACTTATTTATCAATTAGCCTCTATCCAACCAAGGATATTCTCTCTTTAATCATAACTTTCCATTGTCGAGGTAGAAATACCAACATGGGGTTTGACATAGGAAAGCCCCTATATGGCACAACCCTTCCTCTCCTCTTATTGTGTAGGTTACAGATCTGAAGTGAGTTGGAGGAAGATTCAAGGCTACTCATTCATTCATGCATCAAAAACCTACAATTTGACAAGTCATAGAATTTGCATTTTCTCACTAACTGACGAAGTTTTGACAACACCTAGAGGATAGAAGCTACAAACTGGTGTCCTAAAGTAGGTACATTTTTAGATCTAAAAAATGACACTCCAGGGCACAAAGTACCCTAAACTAGCAAGATCAAGCTCAAAGTTACATACCAGGTGCATCTATGTTTTCCCTTCTCATTTGTAGAACTTAAATTTATCTGTCTGCATCCAACTTCTTAGAAATCATAACAGATCATTGCATTTTCGTATTTTATATAGTTAGTTAATTTGCATCATACAAAAACTAGTTCATTAGCAATCATAAATCCTAATGGAACCCCTAAAAAATTATTGGTTCCATTCCTAACTTTGCAAGTTTTAGTCAATTTCAAATGTTTGGACTTAGGGTGTTTTTCACTAATATTGCCTAGGGATTTTTCTGTCAAAATATCACCCAAGAAACCCTTAAATAAAAGCCCTCGTCAGTGATATAATCTATTGTTGACTTCTTATCACCCATTCCAAGTCATTCTAAAACATGTCTTGAGGCATTTAAACCAGTGGAGTAACTGGCCCCCCATGCCTAGGTACGCCATTATTTTATTTGGCCTTTAAATCCTTTGAAACAATATGTTCTATGTCCTTTAAGGCCTTTTATATGTTGCCCTAAATGGTCCCCTTTCTTAGAGTAACTTGCGACCACGTGCTGAATTGTCTTCACTTAACTCCTGTCCATTGCTTCTCTTTATTGCTCATCGCAGATAGCTTTTGAAATGTAAATTCTAATCAGCAATGAGCGAAGTTTCTTTGGTTTCACTCATCGTAGATGGCTTTCTGAAAACAAACTTGCATCAACGATTAGCGATGAACGACATTTCTTTTATTTTGCACATTGTAGATAGGTTGTGGGTTTTGAGTTTTACATTAGCGATGCATGATATGTGTGCTACTTTCGTTATCGTTGGGATCTCTCATTGCTAATTGCTTATGATTTTCATGATGAGAATTAGCGATGCGCGATGGCCCTTAGTGCTCTTTGTATCTTCTCTTATTGCTCATCATGGATTCATTCCATGTTTTGAGTTTCAAATGGGCGATGAGCAATAACCTCAAGGCTCTCTGAATTCCTTTCCTTCACTCATCGCAGATGACTGTGCGATTGTTTTGTTCAAATTAGCGATGAGCGATGGAGTGTTTTGTTCAAGGTTTTTTTTCGCTGATCTAAATTTCTCTTGTGAGCGATGTCTCTGGTACCTTATATTTTCACACACGTGCACATGGCCTAATGTGGTTTCATCACTTGCTTCAATTTGTCGCTAATATGGTCTAGAATTTCAAACATGAATCAACGACATGCGATGTGAGGAGGAGACCACTGAAAAGGGGACAGTGACCCAACGACCAGGATTTCATCATGTATGGGATCACGTCATTGATTGAACTCTAGAAAGGTGGGGAAAATTTGAGATGAGCGACAAATTGTTTAAGGGAATATTCTCTTGAAATGCCAGCTCTGTGTACGTCGCTGATATAAATGAAAGGGCATAGATCAATTTGATGATGCATGTTGATTTTCATATCATAGGTGACTAATGAAGATTAAGGGTAAATGTGGCAGCTTTCTGAGGTGGTATCACCATTTTTTTAGGAACAAGTTGTAAAAGATAGAAAAGATGCTCAAGGTGGCCATTGATCAACTTTTAAATCCTCATAGATCGATGATCCAAATTCAAAGTTGAGCTACTACGTTATCAACATTCTCGTGTGATGATTTATTCAATCATTAACTACTGCATGCTCCAAATTTTCTATTTAATGCAGATCGCCTACTGTTTGATCTCACCATTTTCAGAAAATGTGGAGTGTGGGTCATAGAAGAAGTGTGCGAGTGTTGAGTTTTCAATTGCAGAGGTGTTGATGTTTTCATCCTAGGTGAGTTGGTATTTCATATGATCTCTGTTTAATTCATGCTTTAGTTTTTCTGGGAGTTTCATATTTCTAGGGCTAGTTGAAGTTGTCTAGGTTTGTGGGCGTGCTTTCCTACAAATTTGATTCAGGAGCTCAAAGTTGGTTAGTTTCCTCTCAATTTAGATTTTCTAAGCTTTCACTTTGTGTTCTACAAAATGGGTAAGTCGGGTGTGTCAATTCAACCAACTAGGAGGTCTAGACGACTTAGTGTGTTTGAGTGTCAAGAGGACATGTCTGTTATTGAGCCAGAATTCCTTGAGACTTCTATGGTTCCAAAGGCTAAAAAGAATTCCCATGGTCAAAAGAAGAAGAAGACTATTGTTATGAGCATGTACTACTTGAGAAATAGGACCATTTCAGAAGAATTGGTCAAGTTTAAGGGGAAGGAGTTAGCTGAGCTTGTGAGGAGGGAAAAGAAAAGAAACAAGAGTTACCAAGCCTATCTGGGGAGACACAATTCTCCTATTGTGATTTTTGATAGCCCTTTGGATGGTGAAGGTGACACTGACTCGGGATATGGCCAATATCTTCTCTCTCTAATGCCGTATGAAGAGTCAGACGAAGGAGTGATGGTTCCTCCTGTTGCATCATGAATAAGGCGTGGACAAGCATAATCTGATGGTGATGACTCAAAGTAGTGTCTTCTCCTTGTTTTTGTTTTTGATGACACCATTGCCATTGCATCAGGATCATCTTTCTCAGCTTATGTGTGATTTTGTCTCTTGCACATATGTGGATGTCTTTTGACTGGTATAATGAAGAATCTTTTTGCTTGACGTGGATGCTGCAGCAATGAATAATGGTACCTTGTGGGTGATTTGGTTACTCTCCATCGACAACTCATGATGAGTTTTTTCTTTTGATTTCCCTTGCTATGTAAATGATTACCTATAATTGTTTGGGGAATTTCTCGAATTTGGGTGAAATTGGTTTTGAAATGAAATGTGAAATGTAATTGTAATTTAGCCGGATGCTTGTTGCTCCCTTGTTCTATAAAAGGGATTTCAGGGATATTATTATGAGGGTTCAAGTTTTGAGTCTTAGAAGGGTCTAGATGAAAAAGCTATGCTCAGAAAGGAGAGAAATGTAAATAGATATACTGATCAATGAATATACCAGGAGCAAGTTTAGGTTATGAGTCATGATGTAATGATCTTAAAATGGTTTTATAGTAACATCAATAAATAAAAAATATTAGTTCTAAAATATGTGCTCTTCTATGTTGTTTCCTTGCAGATTATAAATGAAATTGTTAATGATAGTTTCATTTTTCTTCGGGTGATCCCACAATACTAGTTTACAATTTCTGGGAGATCTCGATTTTTGTTGAAATCACATATTTTTAGAAAATATAATGATTTAAGCCTTGAAAAGTTCCATTTAAAGGATTCCAATTGAAGAGGGTTTGATCAAACCACCTTAGATCAAACCCCCTTGGATAAAACCTCGCTAGTTTTAAACCATACCTATAACAGAGTCTCCTTTACACCTATCAAAATGCTGATATTTAAACCCACTTTTAATTTACCTTTTGGGGGATCAAATGAATTCATTTAAAATTTATTTTTTGTAAGTATGTAGTCCTTATTATAAGCTTCCCAAAAAGTATAATTTTAAATAAATTTAATTAAATTATTATATTTATTTTATTTCTTGTGAATGTAGGTTTTTCACCTAAAATCAAGCTTTTTGATTTGCACATGTGGAAAAATAGCAGATTATTAATTTTTTTTTTGAAAAATATTAGTGCACTGGATATTGAAGTCCTTGATCCAAAAAAAAAAAGAATTTTGATACATACAAAAAAAGTTATGTTGTATACAGTCCGCCTATGTCTAATTAAGGAAAAAATATTCAATAAAACACTATGAAACCTATGTGAGGGGGAAGGAATCCATTAGGAAAACGATGCGAAAGCAAGATCAAATAAAAGATTGAAATAAAAAACTTAATCTAATTCAAAACACTTAATCTATCCTATTCCATCACTCATGAAATGTACAAATCTAAGCTATTTGAATGAAATGAGATCCTAAGATATTGAAAACAAATTCAAATAAACAAAAGAAGAGTTTACTATCCCATGTTGGAGTGTATTTGAATGATGTTGGGTTGTTCGTATCATTGCAAAGCCTCCATTGCTTACGTGCAAAAGCTTGATAAACGATGCTTGGTTGATTGAAAAGGTTGAAGCTCTATCAATGGTGATTGCGACATCACTTCGTTGCATAAGGTAAGTTGAAATTCTCATCCATATTTGTGAGGAGAGAGATTTGTTTTATAGGAAAAACAATTTTGAATCAATTGTCAAGATCGCGTTGGAGAATATCCAGATCAATGATCAAAATGAGTTGAGAAGATTTAGACATGAGGAGATTATGCAAAGTTGATTGCACAATTAGGGTGATTGAAGAATAGATTGGCTAGTTAGGATTTTGATTGTTTAGTTAGCAAAATTAGATTGCTTAGTTAGCAATCCATGATTTTTTCAATCAAAAAGTGGGTGAGGAATATTAATTAATTAATTAAATTTTGATTTGATTTTGATTTTTAATAATTTGAATAGTTTGATTTAATTTATTCAAATTTTGGAGGAAAGTGTGATAATTAAATTATTATGATTTAATAATTTAATCAATTTTGAGGAATAAGGTGAATTAGAGACATAATCAAATAATTAGCGTTGTTTGACTAATCAGGATGAAATAAGATAAGATTAGGACTTTATTAAATAAATATAATGTATTTAATTGGTCGAAATGATGAAACATGAATTAATAAAATACTATTGTTTTATTCAATAATAGTAGAATTAGGGTTTTCAAGACTTTATTAAATAAATGGTATTTATTTAATTTGTAGAGAAATGATGAAATGTGAATTAATCAAATAATGTTGTATTATTTAATTAATATAGGAAATAGGATTTTGAATGTCGTTCGATGCCATTCGATGCATTATGAGCTGTCATGGGATGATTTTGAGATGATTCGAGATGTTTTAGAGGTGTTCTGAGTTGATTCATAGATGTTTTGATTTGATTCAGTTGTTATGGAGTTGATTCATAGTCATTTCGAGTTGTTTTAGAGTTGTTATGAGACATTCTCGATTTGACCCGTGAAATATTTCGAAATATTTTAGAGTCGTTTAGGTTAATTCAAAGTCATTTCGAGTTTATTCAGAGTCATCAGGTCATTTCAAATTCATTCTAGAAATGTAAGTTGATTCGAATCGTTTCAAGTCATTTCGCAGTCATTCTGGGTTAATTCAGAGTCATTCCAAGTTGTTTCGAGACGTTCTGAGTTGATTCAAAGTCATTCCATGTTGTTTTAGAGTCATTCTGAGATGTTCCCAGTTGATTCAGGGTCGTTTTGAGTCGTTTCAGGTTGATTCCAAGTTGTTCCGAGACATTCTAAATTTGTGATAAGTGTTATGTCAATTTTACATGTTCACATTTTTGGTCGACGACACAAGAGGTTCTGCGTGGGGGTCTTCAACTAGATATAGATATTGCTATTGTTGAGTTCGTAGGAACTTTCCCTGTTTGATTGGGCTTTTGGTCATTGGTTTGAAAGATCCGTACCTTCGATGACTAGTGATGAGTGCGGTGGTCTTGTCGTAGGCCTTTGGACTCATTATTGTTCCTAGGGTGTTTCTCGCCCGTAGAGATTAGGTATTATAGGTCATTGTGGGGAGCGAAAGTGTATATGTCCTCAGAGTGCCTGATAGATCCTGGGTAGAGCTCGCCATGATGGAGCCTGTAGGTGATTAGGGATGAGCAACCACCCTCAGTGTGTAGGGTCAGAAGTGTGTTCCGGTCCTCCTCTACTAGCTAGGGATGGAGACATACTACTAGCTTAGATGACTGCAACCAGAGATGTAGAGATAGTGAGATGATAGGTTGTAGAGGCTCAAATAGATATTTTGAGGGTCGAGTGGGATAGCGAGAGTGGTCAGCGACATGCTACAAAGGCTTTTGTACAGTTGCTGACCACAAAGAGAGATACTCTTAGGACCGAATGTGATCATTATTTGCAGAGGTCTATCTACTATCAAAATTTATATGAGGTTTCCGCTCCTGTGGGCCCACATCCATGGTGTCTGGAGCCCAGCCTGTGGGTGTGATGGTGCGCTTGGTGTGCAGGTGTAGGTGATCAACTGTGAGGCAGCTGATCATTTATGATTCATAGGCTTTAGCTTCCTATTGGGGCCCTTTACTTTAAAATGCTTGATATTTATGTCAATGCTTAGAGCATTTTGTAGATATGTGTTGCAGCGGCCTATATTCACTGGGCCTAGCTCTGTGCCTGTATAGACAATACATTTTGTATAGCTTTATCAAACCAATGTTGTACCTCCTTTTGGATGATGATATGATATATACCTTCTCTGAACTATTGCTTTATGCTCAAGGCGGTGGACACATATGAGCTGATGTGCTGTTTATATGGTGTCAGTATGAATGAATTTCATGTTGTTAGATGTTTTTTTTTTTTGGTTTATCATCATGATGTATGTTGTCGATATTGTGGATGTAGAATGGTACTAATGATATTGCTATGTAGATTTTATTTAGAAGAAATGTTGATGATAGATAGAAATAAGATGTTAATTTAGAAGAAATATTTTGATGATAGATAGAAATGTGATGTTAATTTTGAAGAAATATTGATGATAGATAGAAATGTGATGTTAATTAGTAGTTGATGAGTTGATTTTGCTTCGCTTTAGAGACTTTGCAGTTGGAACAATCCTTTTTGATATAGCAAATAAATACGATGCACCAGGGTATTAATGACCAAGGTGACTTTGCATTTATTGCATGGACTTTTGACTCTACAAACAAGGAGTATTCTTTCTCATACCAGACATACATAAACTTTGTTAGAGTGTATGGGTGAGAAGCTTTAAAAACACGATTAGTAATGTACAAGAGGTATTAAGAACCCAATACAAGTCACTATTGCACCAAAATGTTCCGAAAGATGACCTACACACAAAAAAGTATTTTCCATGGTAATATAACAAGATTATCCAAATAGAAAACAAATGATTTCAAATGTTCCATTCCTTCTCTAAACTTTATACCTCTCGAGATCCCAGAATGAGTCAATGGAAACACAACAAAAGATAAAAAATTCCATTATATCACTTTCCATATCTATTTGGG
The DNA here is from genome assembly GCA_007258455.2 of Sequoia sempervirens. Taxonomy (NCBI): domain Eukaryota; kingdom Viridiplantae; phylum Streptophyta; class Pinopsida; order Cupressales; family Cupressaceae; genus Sequoia; species Sequoia sempervirens. The sequence goes on from VDFB02001148.1 coordinate 38,990, forward strand.
GTGGGTCTATTATCTAGTGTTGATCATGTCTATCATAGGAATGGATCCGTTAAGACATATCTTACGATGTTGTTGGGTCTTGTCAAAAAGATATGTATTTGATACTTGGATTTGTTTTGCTTGTTTGCAATAAAATTCTTCTATGATTGTTTCCTTGAAAGTTTCAACTATTGATGCTTTCTTTGTTTGATTTGTTTGTTTTGTCAAAAGGTGAGTGTGATGATCTGTTTATTATGGATGATATCTTATTGTGAATTATGATGGCGAACATGGGTCTTTATTTTCTAAAGTTTGCTATTAGCATGGAAATTTTTTGGGGACCAACTTAGGCCCTAGATCATCAAAAGATGTTTCCTTTCCTACATTGTACACGTAGAGGCTAGTAGTTCTTGGTTTGTTTTAAAATGTTTTGACCTTTTTCTATTTTGCGAATGTTTTTAGACTTTCTGTGTTTTGACTAATTGAAATAAAGCATGTTGGAAACCCATGGGGTCAATTTAGTCTCAAATAATAATCCTTCCCACGCTGTATTAATGCTAGCATTCATGACCGCTTGACTCACATAAAACCGTTTTGGGTATACACAATGTTGATAATCTGGATTGATATTCCACTTCTATTTCTAGAGGACATGTTGCAAGAAATTTACTTGAACTAGTTGTGAGGTTTAAGAAAATGTTGATATCTTAGACTGTTTGAGTGAAGGAATAACCCCACGATGTTGTTTTTTTTTTGATGTTTTTCAAATGTTTTTTTATATTTTTGTTGCTTTTCAGATGTTTTTGATCTTTTTCTATTTTTCTAATGTTTTTGACTTTTTGTCGTTTATGTTATTTTTGATCTTTTGTTGTTTTCATGACCATGATAGGATGCTCAAATATCTAATCCACGACCAATATTTTGAAATTTCCCCCAGTTGTCGACAAGACAACTTTCCTTAATCAGTGACAAACCATGGTTGGATACACTATTTTATTATGAAATGAATGGGTGGATGTTGTGGATAGTATTGATAGATAATGATCCAAATTTTATTCAAACATAATTTATTTTCTAGGTTTTAACCATCAGACTCTATTCTAAGAAAAGCACAGTGAGAACATTTTACTTTCTTTACTATTTTTCTTTTCTTTTGATTTTTTGCATTTTGAATTTTACCCTTTTGTCTAGGGTATTCTAACATGCTTCATGTGTAGAAATTTTTGAGGTGGTTGTTGTTCAGCGATTCAGCTAAAGTTTCTCCTTCAGGAGTAGCTAACTAATATGCCCTAGAGCCGTAGCTTGTTGTGATGACAAATGGGCCTAACCAGTTGGGTTCAAATTTGCCTTTGCCATCCTGATTTAGTTGTACTTTTTGATTCTCTTTAAGGACTAATTCACCCACTTGAAATTTCTTGTCCTTGATCCTTTTTGTCATAGTTTTGCTTGAGCCGATTCTAATAAACTTGCAGATGGTTTAATGCACTCAAACGTCTTTCATCTAGGAGTTCTAATTCATTCAGCCTGGATACCCTGTATTCTTCATTGTTGACCATGCCTTTTAGTGAAACTCACAATGAAGGGATTTTGACCTCAATAGGAAAAGACAACCTTGATTTGTACCAAGGAAAATAAAAGCTAGTGGTGTGTGTGTGAATGATGGTCTGAGAGGTCCATAAGGTTGTGTTTAGCTAAATGCCAATCACCACCGACTTGATTAATAAATATTATATTTTTATATGGCTTTTACATGCCTTTAGTCAGCTATTTTTGGGGGTAATAGGGTATGGAGAACCCAATATGGATAGAAATTAAATCTCAAACTTAATTTTGAATGGGGTTCCATTGTTTATTGCTATTGCTTTGTGAATACCATTCTTGTAGATGAGATATTCAAATGAATTTTGATATTCATTTGTTTAAGAGGTGGTGGGTCAATGAAATTGCCTCATCCATTTAGTGAAATAATCTATTGCTGTGATAATGAATTTATGCCCGTTGAATGAAGCAGGTGATATCTTACCTACCAGGTCTAATCCCCATTGTGAAAAATGCCATGGTGTGGTTATAGGTCTCAATTCCTGTGCTGGTGCATGAAAAAGGTCATCGCGTTATTGACATTTTGACACTTTCAGAATAATGGCCCATTCCTATTCCATGGAAAATGATAGCAGTATCCTAATATGAGTAGTTTCTAGACTAGTTAAGTCCGCCCATAGTGGGATCCATAAATACCTCAGAACCTCTTGTAAGGTTGTTTGTGCTTCTTCTGCATCAAGGCACCGGAGTAACATACCATCTAGACTACGATGATATAGGGTATCTCCTAAGATGGTAAAACAAGAAGTTCTACAGGTGAAGGTTTTCTTTTGGGTGGTCATTAAGTCAATGGGTATGGTACCATGTTGGATGTAGTCAAAGGTATCTTGGTACCATGGGGAGTTAGGACCAACAAAAACACATACCAATTCTAATTTTGGGATGTCAAATGTTGGTACCAACAACTGTTCCATGAGGAACTCATATTTAGGCACGTTCTGTGGAATATCAAGCAATGAGCATATTGTTGCCATTGCATCAACAACTCTATTATTGATCTAAGGAATTTTCTCAAAAGTTATTCTTATGAAGTAATCCTTGAATCTATCCACCATTCTTTATATGGCAGTAATTTTTATCTTTTGTATGGTACTCATCATTCACTTGTCTGATCACTAGCTGAGAGCCTCCAAAGACATGTAGCTCTTTTATTCTCCATTCAATAGCCATTTTTAACCCTGTGATAAGAGGTTCATATTTTGAGATGTTTTTTGTATGGAATGCAATCCTATGGTGGGCCTTGGGCATACTATCTTGTGGTGTGAGAAGAGAATACCCGCCTTTCAACTGTTAGTATGGGAATCTAATCAAGTATAGAGTCTCATTGGTCTACCCACTATTTGTCAAGACATTTCATATGGAAAGTCCCACTATGAGAGGTTTATGATCATTTAAGGGTGCTTCGGCTAGTTGGTCTACTATAATCTATCCTTTGATAGCTCTCCTATCCACATATTCTATATCGAAAAACTCACTTAAGATCATTACCCATTTGGCTATTCGGCCTGTTAGGGCTGCCTTTACTAGTAAGTACTTGAGTGGGTCTATCTTAGAAATCAACTTGACCTTTCTGTTTAGGATGTAGTGTCTTAGCTTTTTTGTTGAAAAAATGACTGAGAGACATGCTCTTTCAATGGGTGAGTAGTTTACTTCATAGCTCACAAGTGTTTTGTTGATATAGTAGACTGCCCTTTCTTTATTGTTATCATCTAGCTAGGCCAAGAGAGCTCCCAGTGCTACCTGTGTGGTAGACACGTAAAGTATCATCTCCTTTTCTGGGATAGGTGACATGAGTACAGGAGGAGTGAGTAGGTACTCGAATTTTTAGAATGCTTGGTCACATCTCCCATCCCACTTGAAGGTGATGTCCTTGTGTAGGAGATGAGTGAAAGGGTGACACTTGTCTTCCAATTGTGCGATAAATCGCCTGATGGATTGTAGTTTCCCTTGTAGGCTCCTTACTTGTTTTAGTGTCTTTGGTGGAGGCATTTCCATGATTGATTTTACTTTGGCCGGATCTACTTCAATCCCTCTTCTTGTTACTATGTACCCTAACAACTTTCCAGATGTTACCCCGAATACACATTTATTAGGATTGAGCCTCAGATTATACTGCTCAAGATGATCAAATACCTTGGCTAGGTTTGTCAAGTGGTCTGCCCTTTTGACTGATTTTTCTAGAATGTCATCCACATAGTCCTCCATGATTGTGTGTAGCATATCATGAAATATTGTTGTCATTGCTCTTTGATATGTCACTCCTGCATTTTTTAGACCAAAGGGCATTACATTCCAACATAATGTTCCCCAAGCACAGGTAAATGCTATTTTGTGTTGGTCATCTGGAGAGATCTTTATCTAGTTGTATTCAAAGAAACCATCTATTGAGGATAGCATCTCATGCCCTGCTGTTAGATCTACAATCATTTCGATACTTGGCAATGGAAAGTTGTCCTTTGGACAGGCTTTGTTCAAGTATTTGAAGTCTATGCATATCCTTATGCCCCCAATAGGTTTGGATACTAGTACTAGATTTGATATCCATTGTGGATAGTCGATGGGTCTGTTGAAACCCACATCTAGTAGTTTCTTTAGCTCTACCTTTACCAATAATGCTATTTATGGATGCATTTTTCCAAGTTTTTGCTTGATAGGATTTTCTCTAGGGATTACAACTAGATGATGTACCACTAATGCTGGATCTAGTCCAGGCATGTTAACATAGGTCCATGCAAAATTTATCTTCTGGGCTTTGATGAAAGCTATGAAGTTGTCCTTTTCTTATGGGTCTAGTGATGCAGCATGGTAGGTTATCTTTGGGTCTTCTAGTGTGCCAACATTTATGGGTTCTGCTTCTTCTACTAGCAGTGTTGATCTTTCTTGATATTCTACTATGGGGAGATTGAATCTTCCATCCTTGGGTGCCTCTGAGAGGTTTTCACCTTCAGATGCGTCCTTTATTTTTCTCTTTTCTAGATACGATAGAGCCACAAGGTGGTTTTCTCTAGGGGATTGCATTTTTATGTTCTTTCTTTCATTTTTGTGACTGAAAGATTCAATCTCTCCACCAAAGTATTCCTCCTATTCAAGTTCCATGATGAATCCTACTTTGTGGTCTCCATCTAGTATGTCTGTTCGAAGTCCCATGAACTCCACGATTACCTCATCATTCTGGAGTTGATCCAAAATAGGTGTATGTTGTTGTTGATCCCAATCTATGAGTTGTGGGTACTGGAGTGGGAGGTTATCATCTTGATCTGCAAAGCCTATGGAAGTGGATGAAAGGGTCAGTATGGCTTGGTTGTCTTTTTCCCACTGAGTGTGTAGGTCATCATTGCTAGAAGTGGGAGAATCATATTCGGTGACGAAGGAAGGGGAATCCCACTCGTATTCATTAGAGTCTATACCGAAATTGTAGTAGATATTAGGAATGGTTTGAATATGTTGGAGAGGGAACCTATCAATGCTAAAGTTATCAAATAAGTCTTCAATGGGTAATTGTTGTCTAAGGTATGATAGGTATCTAGTGCCTTGATGCTAGTAGAAGTTTCTCGCTTCTTCCAAGAGGTTTGTCCAGTTTTTGGAATAACCACATCCTTTGGTTTATACCCTAGCCCCATATTCTTCTTCCTTGGTTCTACCATAATAGGATTCGACCGACCTTGTTTGTGTAACCCCAGACCACCTTTTCCATTATATCCCATCTGTTTAACTAATTGATAACCTCTAGTAGTAGGGTCAAAATTAGTTTGCGACTTTTCTGGTTCTTTGTCCTCCTTGTAGATCATAGATAAAAATTCCTCAAATATTTCTTCATCTTGCATGTCTCCCCACCTAGTGAAGATAGCGGGCTTGGCAATCATTTGTACTATCTTGATCTCTTTTGGAACTCCATATACTTTGGCTGTTGGTGGAAGCATGCCAATGTAGAATGCTTAGTTGAAAAAGTAAATTCCCATTACCCTTGTCAAGTACTTGAATCTTGGCTTCCATTTTTGGTTGGTCACTTGAGGTATTCTTGGTTGAGGTGGATGGAAGTGTTGAAGGGTCAACATAAGAAAATGAGTGGAATGCTATGTCGTTGCTAGGTACATATTGGATTTTATTGTATTTCTCTTCTAACTTGGCACATAAACAAAAAGGCTTAGGATCGGCATATCATGTTACCTCTTTTCCTTCATGGGGGAACTTTAGGCATTGATGAAAAGTGGAAGGGACTACTTGTAATGCATGGATCCAAGGGCATCCTAGGAGGAGGTTGTATGGAAGCTCAAGATCCAGTACTTGACAAGTGATTTCTATTAGGGTTGGCCCTATTTGCACTAGTAACCTAACTGTTCCTTCAAAATTTCTTTCTAGATCATCTTAAGCCCTTATTCTGATACTTTTTCCTTTGTCAATCACATCGTCAGAATACCCTAGTTGTTTGAATTTTTTTAAGGTAAAGATATTTAAACCTGCACCATTATCGATTAGTACCCGTTTGACCATGGTTTTATGAACACCGACCTCTATGTAGAGGGCTTGGTTATGGAATGTTCTTTGGGGTAGATCTTTCTCATAAAAGATTAAGTGATTGCTTTGTGTGATTTTACCAACCATAGCTTGGAATTGACTAATATTGAGGTCATCAGGGACTATTGTTTCCAATTCCTTTTCAAGTATTTCCCTATGGGCAGGTGATAGTTTTAACAAATCTAAAATTGAGATTAAGGCAAGTGTTTTCTTTAATTGCTCCACAATACGGTAGTCATTTGGTGACTTGATTGCAAGTTTGGGTGGGACTCCTTGAATTGTAACTCTTCATCGATGGGTGGTTATGTTACAGTTGTTGTCTTCACCTTGTAGAGTCACTACGTTTTCCCTATTATCATCAACTTGTGAGAGGGTTCCTAAAACAATGTCCTCATATGTGTAATTGGCATTATGGTACTCTTGTTTATTTCCTTTGTCATTCCCTTTGGCATGGTTTGGGATTGGGTTTGAGTATATTTGCAGGTCTTTATTCTTAGGACGATGTTCGACATCTACCTCTCCTTTGTTTATTAAATCTTGGATAAGGTGCTTGAGTCTCATGCAGTTGTTTGTGGTGTGTTCTTTGATCATATGGAAGTCACACAAGTCCTTCTCGTTATACCATGATGTTTTGAAACTAGGTCCTCATAGTTTGGACAATCATTAGTTTTGAGGAGGTTTTGTTGCACTAGTTTGTGCATGACTGTTTCTAGTGATTCACCTAGTACTATGAATTTCCTTGGTTGATCATATTGCCTTTGTTGTCCTCCTTGATTCATTTGTGGGTTCACAACCTGATTGTTTTTGGGATAGGTATTTTGGTTAGTTTGCACGCTATTTGGAACATAGCTTGTCTATGCTACCTGTGGTTTGTTTTGAATTATGCTCTGTGATGGCCATAGTGTTCTAGCATCAACCACTCCATTGTTTGTGACATTTTTGTTTTTAGCCCAAACTTTAGGTTTCTCATTTGAAGTAGACGAACTGTCTTTTGAGCTATTTATTTTAAGGTCACCTCTTTCAATGAGGGCTCTCTTAATATTCAATCCTTTCTCAATGGTTTCTTCAAAGTCTACTGGACATAACATTGTGAGCTGATAATTGATCTTAGGTAAGATGTTTGTAATGAATATGTCTACCAATTCCTTATTGGGAATGGGCCATTTACATCTACTAGCCTTGTGTCTCCATTGCTGTAGGTAGGAGATAAATTATTCTCCTTGATTCTGTTTGATCGTGGATAAGCTTGTAATGGTGACATCTTGTTCAATGTTGAAGAAGTGACTTATGAATTTTTTAAACAATTCATCGAAGGTTTTGACTGTTGGTGTCAAATGGGTGAACCACTCCATAGCATGACTTGTAAGGCTACAGGGAAATAGTCTCATGAGGTATGAGTCATTGTGTCGTATTTCCATGTATCATACCGAGAAATTACATATATGCTCTACTGGATCTCCTCTTTCTTTGTATTTGTTGTCAAACCTAGGTATTTCAAAATTCTTTGGAAAGGGTATTGTAGTGATAGATTGATCGAATGGGAATGGGCATATCTCTTGGATAGTATAGGTTTAATTTTGTTTTCTGGCTTGCATTCCTGCTACCTGTTGGGTGATGGCCTCTAGCCTTATTTCCATGTCTATTTTTGGTACGTTTGTTTGTGAGTTCTGTGTATAATAGCCTTGTTGTCTCACTATGTTTGGGTCGTATATCAGATATTGTGATGGTATGAGACGTTGGTAATTGTTTTGAGCGTATAATGGGTTAGGTCACTACTAGGTGTAAGGAGGGTTAACTCCTTGTTGTTGAGATGAAGTGTACTGAAGGTAACCCTGTTGATGCATTATTGGGACACCTTGTTGGTAGGATGATTGAGGAAGGGCGCTTTGTGGAACACCTTGCTGTTGGGTAGGACTAAATTGAAGGTTACCATATTGATGCATTATCAAGACACCTTGATAGTAGGATGATTGAGGAAGGGTGATCTGTGGCACACCTTGCTATTGGGCAGGACTAAACTAAAGGTTACCTTGTTGATGTGTTATCGGGACACCTTGTTGGTAAGATGATTGAGGAAGGGTGCTTTGTGGCACACCTTGCTATTGGGAAGGACTAAAATAAAGGTTTCCCTGTTGATGTGTTATTGGGACACCTTGTTGATGGGTTGATTGAGGAAGGGTGCTTTGTGACACACCTTGCTGTTGGGCAGGACTAAACTAACGGTTACCCTATTGATGCGTTATTAGGACACCTTATTGGTAGGACGACTAGGGAAGGGCACTCTATGTCACACCTTGTAGTTGGTATTGATGGTTCAGAAAGGGACCATATGGTCCACCTTGTTGGTGGTACTGATTGTTTGGAGGAGGACCTTGTGTTCCACCCTGTGGAAGGTATTGATCGTTGGGAGGGGGACCCTGTGTTTCACCCTATTGAAGGTATTGAATGTTTTGGGATGCGTCAATGTTTGAGGTATTCTGAGGTATATACTATCCAAGAGGAGGATTTTTGTTTGGTGGTTCATACTATGATGGTCCTCTTTGATACAGTTGTGCTACTGCTTCTTGTTCAACCTAAGTTGGTGTTCTAAATAAGGGGTTCTCTTTGGGTTGAATATCATTTTATGAGAACAAAAGTGGTATGTTTGGCATCTCTAGAGGTTTAGTTATCTGTCTTACAACTGAGTTATCCCCTAAGGGAATAAGGTTGGCATCCTTGAGAGCTTCTATGTTGAAATCAACTGATAATTTAGCACCACTTTGTGCTAACTTGAAGAAATAGGAGTTTGGATCCTTTCTCAACAGCCAGTCCATTAGTTTAAGAATCTTGGGGTTGTTGGAATGTTCGAACAGTTCATCCTTGTTTATTTCTTCCTTTGTTTCTACCTCCTCTATAACCACTCTGTTTAGGTCTTGGTTGTTTTTTTTCAATTACCTCCTTATGTTTGCGATTTAATTCCTCTTCACTAAAGGTATTTCTATACATAGGCCTCTTATGTGGTGTTTCAAGATGAGTTGGTCTATAGCCCCAAGGGCTACTTTCATCGTTTATGGCATTGGTTGGTGAGATACTAGTGTTGGTTTTGTTTGCTTCCATTTTTCTTTCTATGTTGTGACCTCATGGTTGTTATAAACAATTACCAAACTTTTGTGATTGTTTTCTTTGACTCCTATTCTCTGGAAAAGACATGGCCTATTGGTGCAAAGTGAAAATAGAAGTGATCTAGCTAGTTTTGATGGTTGCGATATCTCCTTGAGATGAAACCTTTGGAAAAAGTTTTTGTAGGGTGATTCTTTGAGCGCCTAAGTATATATTTTTGTAGGGTGATTCTTTGAGAGCCTAAGTATAGATTTTATCTTAAGGATCCTGCTCTTGCCAAACCTAAGGATCTTTTTCTTTCCAAAAAGCATGAGGTATGTATATTTATTACCACACAAGTGGTGGTAATATAGGTCTTCCTTTTCTTCTTCTTCATCTAATACAATGGATGCAGTGAGAAATTGGTGGAGTGTTTCATTTTTCTCAAAAATGAATGTTCTCAAACTGCTGATGATGTTAGTTTGGGAACCTTCAATATGTGCGTTACCTGGTTGAAATATCGGTGTTGCAAGCCTTGGTTGTTGAATGGGAGCTGTGGGTCACCAAATGGTCATAAGGTATGAGGGTGTTGTGAGGTGATTTATGGTGTTCAATACCCTAGCATAAGGTCACTCAATACCTATTTCCATGCAGGAGGTAGTAATATGGGTCTTCCGATTGCTATGTTTGATTTTTCTTCCTCCTCGTTTAAGATGATGGATGCAGTGAGAATATGGCGGGGTGTTTTGTTTTTTCTCAAAAATGAATGTTCTCAAAGTGCTGATGATGTCAATTTGGGAACTTTCAATGCGCATGAGACTAGGTTGAATAATAGGTGCTACAAGGCTTGGTTGTTGAATGGGAGTTGTGGGTTGCCAAATGGTCATAGGGTATGGTATTATGGGGTGGTTTGCTATGAATCTAAAAAAAACCCTAAGGCTTGAGTGCTATTTTGGAATGTGGCCACTTTTCAAAAATCAAAATGTTGAGGAACTAGGGTTGATAGTACACTTATTGGTCTAGAGGATATGTTGTGGGAAAGATACTTGAACTATCTGTGAGTTCCAAGTAACTGTTGATATCATAGAATTTTTTAAGTGGAAGAATGATCCTAATGTTTTGTTGGATTTTGATTTCAAATAAGTAGTATGGGAATAATGGGTGTGAGATTTTATGACCAACCTAATTTTCCAAGTATCTTTTTCAAGCAATGACCTTATAAGCAATTTCAGTTTGTTTTCCCCTAAGTGTTTATCAAAAAATATTGTGAGTTGGAATGGCAGTTTGTAACCTCTTAATGTTTGTTTCCTTTGTGTTCTTGAGTATATAATAGCACTAGACTGACTCAAAAGCATAGAATTTATGTGACCTGAATGCCTATAGATCAGGTTGTGAAATCACAACACCCAAGCCAAGGTTTTTGATAAAAGGGTAAAATGGGTTTTACAGGGACCCAAAAACACAACATTTACAAAATAGAAAAGAGGACACCAAAGTCCAACCAAAAAGATTAGCTACCCGAGAAAAGATTAGCAGCAACCAAATGAAAAAGACCAGAAAGGTCAAACCAAAAGGAACAACAAAGTAAGCACCAAAAAAACCCCAGCCATTAATTCAGAGTCTTGAGGACAGACTCTGTCTCCGCCTCCAGATTCTGCATATCATTGACTCCCTTTTTAAAAGTTTTAATCATCTTCAAAGTAGGGGGGACCTTGCACTTCAGATTGGCTCTGGTTCTTCTGGAAATGCCCGCATCCGTATCCTGGCTTTTGTCCTCTGTTTCCTCCAGATCCACCACCAGAGAACCCTACTGGGATTTATCTAGCTTTTCAGTCATCACGTTAATGATAATGGCATTGTGTCTTGCCATACGGTTGTTTTTCTCAGCAACGGTTTTGATGGTATTCCTTATGTTCTCAACCTTGGAATCTATATTTCTGTTATTGTGATCCACATCTTTCTTTTCAATCTCTGCAATCTTAGCACCCAACTCTTCAATCTTGCTTTGAAGGGCCCAATTTTTTTTATTTTCAACTCATTAATTTCAATGAAAGTCCATTCCAAGAGTTTGAAGTGGGACTCAGAATTGGTTTTGGCAAGGTTCAGAACATCCAGAGAGGGATCTTTTCTAGTATTAGGACAAGTTTTCTCAGGGTTAGGAATAATAGGGGAGTCATCATTAGCATGTTTATCCAACAAAGGTTCAGCGCAAAGCTCAGTTTTGTTGGCATCAGACTCCTTTGACTCAGAGGATTCTTCAGAGTAGGAAAAAAGGATTTTGGCTTGGGGTTTCTTATCAATAGAACTTTTCTTAAAGGAGGGGCTATCAAGCTCAAGCTCAGCACAGGTTTTACTAGAAAGGGGAGTAGGGTTTTTGTTCCCAGAAGGGACAACATGCAAGCTAAGGACTTTTTCAAAACCGAAATGTTCAAAAACCTTTAAGGATAAATCCTTTCAAGGAGTGCAAATATAAGGCTTCTTTTACAATTTTACACTAACTCAAAGGGTTTGTGGTTTGACCATCTTGTTCAATGTTTATTTTGATGTGTTCTTTTTCTTTAAGTTAGACACAAAATTTGATGTCACAATTGTTTTTGGAATGTAATTGGGTAAGTTTAACATTAATAAACAATTACAACCCTAGTGGAGAGAAACCATCCTCTTAGGTGGGCCCACCTGATGCTCTGAAGAGATGATTTTACATGCAACTTATGGCACGGGCTTGTAGTCAAACTTGGCAAGTAACTTCTCAGAAGTAAATTCTGATGCACCACTTTCAAAGAATGTTTTGGATAATAGGGTGGCTTCTAAAACAATTGGCTCTTAGTCATGTTCTGGGGATATTATTTTCGGGCACCTACACATGCGACGTTTTGTTCAATTAAGAACCTTCTAGCCCTTTTGGGTTTTTACACATCACAAGGATACTGAGGAAGAATACGTTGGTATAGGAAATCCACACCCAGAGAGTGATGAACTTTCCTCACACTCACAAAAGATTTATATAGCAGTCCAGAGCGAAAGTACCACTTGGGTCGCCTATGAGTTCTCCAGCACGAGATGTGTCTCAATATGCAGGCCCTCTAAGAAGGTAAAATTAAAAGAAATGCAAAGCTCAAAAATGTTCTTCACTCACCCAAGATCACCAAAATGGTGAGAGGGGAGAAGATAAAACACTTTAGCTTTCCAATCAATGCATGCACAAAAGACAATTCATTACAAATTGATTCATTTTAAACACCTCGAGCGGTGTTATCCTCAAGAATATGTGAGTAAAAATGAAATGTTTTTTTTTTTTTGCACCAATTGAAGTGTTTAGGACATCAAGCAGTTAAGATAGCAATGGTGTGAAAACAATCAAGAAACATTTTGTTCATTTTAAGCTCCAAAGTTGAAGTGTTTCTAAGAAAATCAGGCTTGGTCATTAAATGGTCAAAAAATGTAAATCGTAGTGTGTCAACAAAATGAACAACGTTTGCACTCTTTTTATGCACCAAATTTAAAGGTTCCTAATTATGAAAACATGAAATGTGTTCATTTTTAGAGCCCAAAATTGAAGTTTTTTATGTTCTTTTTATGAGCACCAAAAGAGAATTCCTACTTTAGAAAGCTTTAAATTGTTTATTTTAACAACACCAAATTTGAAATATGAAAGTTGTGTCATTCATTTTTAGAGCACCAAATGGAGATTCCTACTTTAGAAAGCTTTCAAAAATGTTTATTTTAACAACACCAAATTTGAAATGTGAGAGTTGTGGTTCATTTTAAAGCACCAAAGAGAAATTCCTAAGTTAATAAACAAAATTATTTGGTATCTCCAAAGATCTTGGACTGATCGTCTTCTCTACACAAAACAAGTCAGTATCTTTCACAATCCTGCATAGAAATCCATTAATTCCTGCAAAAAAACCAATATGTTAGCAAGAAAGGTCATTAAAATAGCGGAGGATCTGTGCACTTGTCTTCCAAAGAAAATGCTCAGAAGAAAAATCAAAAGCTCAGATTTTTTTTTTCAAAAGCTCAAAAATCTGGCAAAAGCTCAGATTTTCCGTATAGGTGCAAACCCAGAAAGCAGCAAAAGCGCTGATCTTAAAGAAAAAGCACCATTCACATGGAAAACATGCTGATTTTGTGGCAAATGTTAAGAATTATTGCCAGTCAAAAGCGAACTTTTGCTGGGCAGTCCATGAAATGTCTCCGAAAGCTCCTGGAACCTTGTAACTTCAACTTAGCTCATAAAAATGTTAGTAAGGAGGACCTAGGTCCCACCGGGCATGCCAGGATGTGTGAGGGGGAAGGAATCCATCAAGAAAATGATGCGAAAGAAAGATCAAATGCAAGATTGAAATCAAAAACTTAATCTAATTCAAAACACTTAATCTATCCTAATCCATCACTCATGAAATTTACAAATCTAAGCTATTTGAATGAAATGAGATCCTAAAATATTAAAAAAAAATTAAAATAAACAAAAGAAGAGTTTAGCATCCCATGTTGGAGTGTATTTGCATGATGTTGGGTTGTTCGTATCACTGCAAAGCCTCCATTTCTTACGTGCAAAATCTTGATGAACGATGTTTGGTTGAATCAAAAGGTTGAAGCTCTATCAATGGTGATTGCGATAACACTTTGTTGCATAAGGTAAGTTGAAATTATCATCCATATTTGTGAGGAGAGAGGTTTGTTTTATAGGAAAATAAATTTTGAATCAACGGTCAAGATTGCATTGGAGAATATCTAGATCAATGGTCAAAATGAGTTGAGAGGATTTAGACATGAGGAGATTGTGCAAAGTTGATTGCACAATTAGGGTGATTGAAGAATAGATTGGCTAGTTAGGATTTTGATTGCTTAGTTAGCAATTGATTGATCAGTTAGGGTTGAGTTAGGAATTAGATGGTTGAGTTAGCAAAATTATATTTCTTAGTTAGCAAAATAAATTGCTTAGTTAGCAAAATTAGATTTCTTAGTTAG
>VDFB02001150.1:0-17603 GCA_007258455.2 Sequoia sempervirens
AGAAGAATACCAATATGCATTAAAGGAAAAATAAAAGATAGCAAGAAGAAAAAAATAACTGTCAAGGTAGAGGAAAACTTTCATAGGGAAGAGGACAATCCAGTAGTGGTAGAGGACACAAAAATTATCAAGAATAAGCAAGAACATCCCAAAAAAATTCACAAGATAATAGAGGAAGAAGAGACTTCTCAATAGGAAGATTATATTACTGTCGTGGAAGAGGATCATTTGGAAGAGGTTTCAATGGTACATTTTTTGAATGTGGGGGAAATGGACATCGGGCATTGGAATGTCCACAAATCTAGCATGATGAAAAAAAGGAAAAGAATCAAGAGTGCATGTAGCATAAGCTAAAAATGACATAGTGAATTCACGAAGGCAGGGAGAGGATCCCAAGTATGGGGAATCATTGATGTTACAAAAAAAATTGTTGAGCTTGAAAAAGGAGAAATTGGAACCATTCCAAAGAAGGAATCTATTTTGAACAAGGTGAAAGGTGAGTGGGGAATGTTGCAAAGTCATTGTGGATATTGGTAGGACTGATAATATGGTATTTGAAGAAATGGCTGACAAGTTGAATTTGAAGAGAACCAAACATCCTATCACATACAAAGTTTCATGGTTGCACAAAATGAGCATCATTTCTTGGTGAATGAAAATGTTTGGTGAGTTTTTAAATTGGTAATTTCAAAGATGAAGGCATGTGTGATGTGATGCCAATTGATGCATTTCATATTATTTTTGAAAGACCATGGTAATATGATATAAAATTTGTTCATGATGGTATATTGAACACATATACCATAAAGAAGAGTGAGAAAGAGTATGTTTTAAACCCTTTGAAGGATAGGGAAGAAGAGAGTGAAGACAAAATAAAGGTGTTTTTGGTTACCAAAAACTAATTCATGAAAAATTTGAAGAATGTGAAGAAATATTTTTTAATTATGCCAAAGTTTGCAGTATTCAAGACCCAAGAGAAAAGTGAAGAGTTGCCAAGTGAAATCCATAAAATTATAGATGAACATGAAAATATATTGATGGAGGATCTACCCAATGGATTTTCACCAATAAGAGATATAAGTCATTGTATGGATTTGATCCTTGGTGCAAGTTTTCCCATTAAAGCACCATATAGAATGACACCTATGGAGAATGAGGAGATCAGTAGAAAAGTACAAGAATTGTTAGATAAGGGGCTGATGGGAGAGAGCTTGAGTCCATGTGTTATTCTAGAAATGTTGGCACTAAATAAGGATGGACAATGGTGGATGTGTATAGACTCTAGATACATAAACAAGATTACCATCAAATACAAATTTCTATTGTGTGAATGGATGATATGATGGATTGTTTGAGTGGAGTCCAATACTTCACTAAGTTTGACTTGAAAAGTCAATACCGTCAAATAATGATACAAGAAGGGATGAATGGAAAACCACATTCAAAACAAAGGATGGGTTGTATGAGTGGTTGGTCATGCTATTTGGATTAATAAATTTTCCAAGAACTTTCATGAGGTTGATGGTGGAATTCTAGAAGTCATATCTTGGTAAGTTTGTAATTGTGTATTTGGATAACATTCTTATGTTTAGTAAGACAAAAAAAATTTACATGTTAGATTAGTTTTATAAAGGATGAAAGAAGAGAATTTGGTGGCCAACTTAAAAGGTGTAGTTTCATGAAGGGAGAATTGATGTATTTGGGGTTTGTAGTTTTCAGTAGTAGTCTAAAAATGGGCCTAGAAAAAGTAAAATTCATCATTAGGGTATGTGCAGGATCATCATGGAAAAAATAGGCCCTTAAGTGGCAAAAAAATTAGAAAAATCAGAGTTAGGTAACTTGACGTAAAAATTTGAATAAGTTATCTATATTATTTCAAAAATATGTAATAATAGAATCTATATAAAATTGAATGTATTTTCTAAACTACTAGGTTTTTAACAAAAAATTCTATTGGTGAAAATTTGAAAATTTCAATCACGATTTACTAAATTGGGAAAAAATAAGAAGTAGGTGCCTATCTGACCACCCTAACCACAATAAAATGATAATATTTTTTTATAGGATTTTAGATATAAGTAGAGGACTCATGCCCCGATGTGATGCATATTTTTTTTAAATTTTTTTCCAAGTAAATAATTAATTGTGCATTTTTTATTACAACATTTAAAAAAATATAAAAACTTGTATGTCTGACCACCTTAACTTGGTCAAAACTTCATGAAATTCAATTTTTATTTTTTTAATCATATAGTATGTGAAGCATAGAATGTGACACATGTTTTGGATTCAAAAAATGTGGTACCATTTGAAATCTATAGATGTTTTTCAATTAGCCTATCAATCAGGACTTTAGTCATAATTTGAATAGAAAATGAATAATGATTACTTATTAAATTGAAAGTAAAACATAATTTATATCGGTGGAAAGCTAAGAATCTCCTTTAAAAACCCTTTTCATTTCATCAATTTTGGGTAAAAAAATAGTCATCAGCCACATACCCATCATATTGCCACTTTTTAGCCCATCATGATCCTGCACATACCCATTAACTAGCCTTCACCAAGGAGTATGTTTGAAGTGAGAAGCTTCCATAGATTAGTGAGCTTCTATAGGAAGTTCATTCAAAATTTTAGTGGGATTTGTATACCAATTACAAAAAAATTGAAAGATAATTGGAAGGAGTTTGTGTGGATGGCTATAGTAGAGAGGAGTTTTAATATATTGAAGGAAAATGTGATAGAGCAACCTGCTATCTCTCAAAAATGAAAGTTTGAACCACGAGAGGTTGCCAAGCTCTCACAACGTTTTAGGGTAATAGAAAAGGCCAAAAGATTTGAACCTTCTACTCTTCAAGTGCTGCTAGACCTAGGCGGGTGTACCTGTTTGAATAAAGAAGACTTGACTTTTTTTATTTCCTAAAGTAGTTTACCCACACTAGAAAATGGGAGTGGATAAATGAGTTTTATTATAGTGCAAATTGTATAAGCAACATCAAGGCTAAAATCTAATGTGTTCATATGAAAAAATTAATGAAACTTAAAGAGTGGAATGGTAGAGACTAGTGCCTTATTGGGTGTGCGGAGTCAAATGAAAATCTGAAATGAATAACTTCTTTCTAGAATATACTCAAATTGTTTGGAATTTAGGTTTAAGTTTATAACTTGTATATAAACATGCAGGAATGTGATTACCAAGTTCTTCTTAATGATCCAAATGAGATTCCCTAATTACTATGATTGACTAAAAGTATTTAATCTTTCCTTGAAAGAACCAACTAATCAAACCATACAAATACAACAAGTGTGCACTAATAAACTAAAAAAAATCCTTGATATATCAGTTTAAATAATTAGAAAACATCAACCTTGGAGACAACTTCAACAATACTTTCAATTAACACAACAAACAATTGATACCAGAAAAATGCCACCAAATCAACTAACTTCCATTGATATTTCCAATGTTTCAAACATGCATCATAGTCTCAGAACAAAACAATGTAATCTACTATGTATTTCCTACTCGCTTTCTCTCTCTATTCACTATCAAAAATTGGTATTTATATATTAGCAGCATGAAAAGTCGCATCCCTTCGTATTCAAACTCGGGGCGATCCTTATTCGGGATTTTACAAAAGTTCATCAGAAACCCACTAAGACATCATGTAGTTCTGCTGACGCCTTGAGTCTCTTTGACTACCACAAATTATACATCACTTTGATGTCGTGCAGTCACTCTGATGTTTTGAGTCTCACCAATAGCTAATTTGTATCTTCGCTTCTATCACCAAGTTGTCTTGTAGTTATACCGATGTTAGGAGTCTTCCCGACAGTTATCCTTTCGGTCTCAAGTGTATCGCTATGGCTCTCGCTAATGAAGTCCTATTGCTGTGACATAGGGGGTTGACAAGACGTTCCATAGATTACTCATATCCTTCCAAGATACTTTCTCCAGTTTATTTTCAAATCACCAAGACATAATGACTATTTTTTTGATAGAAGCACTTTTGGTAAGACCTTCTTATCTCTCCCTGATGAATTCTATCTCACCGATGAATCTTGTTATCGGCAAGACAATGAATATCACCAAGTCCTATTACCGATATAATCCTGTCATAGCGACATTGAGAGTCGGTAGGACTTCCACGAACTCACCCCGATACATCATCAGAATCCACCTTCGTTGTATCAGAAAAACCAATTGAATGCTCTGGGACATTTCACCGATGACTTAGGTCTTGTCGACAGACCTCTTTGTGCTTCATCGGTATGACACATATAGGCCCGCTATGACTTATTCTGATGAACATTTTCTTGCCGATAGACTGCAAAAAGACATACGTTAGTACAAAATGCTTTATGGATCAGTGAGACCTACATCATGTTACGCTGATATGGTTTATGCATTCAAATGCTTAGTGATAGGTGAATTCTATAGGACCAAATGATAAAATATGGGAAAATATGTTATGAAGAAGGGATTCCTGTGCTTATGGTATGAACTTCTTTAGAAACTCATGAGTATAAACAACTATAAAATTTTCAAAATTTTACAGTTCTAACACAACCAATTATACTATTTCTATATTTTGGGAAAGTGTTTCAAGTTGATTGTGATGCAAGTGGGGTAGCAATAGGGGGATTTTGAAGTCAAGAGAGAAAACTAATATCTTACTTCAATGAGAATCTAAATGAATCAAATATATGTAGTACTATGTGTACATGGTCAAGAGTTATATTCAATTGTATAAGAACTCAAAAAGTGGAGACATTGCTTGCTACTAAAGGAGTTCATCTTATACACCGATCATCATGCATTGAAATTATTTAATAGTCAAGGTAAATTGAGTCAAAATCATGTGAAATGTGTTGAGTTTATTCAAATTTATTCATTTGTTTTGAAGTATAGAAGTGGAAAATAAAATAGTTGTTGATGCATTGAGTAGGATATGTTTGTCATTGAATGAACTGAGAGTAAATGTTGTTGGTTTTAATTTTATGGGAGAGTTCTATGAAGAAGATGCAAATTTTAAAGAATCTTGGATAGCATGTAAAAATCCAATAGGGATGGATATAACTCTATAGTTGGAGTATTATATTCAAGACAATTTGTTAGTTAAGGGGTAGAGGTTGTGTAGCTCAAGGATCAATGAGGGAGAACTTGAAAACAGAGAAACATAGTGGGGGTTTGAGTGGACATTTTGGAGTAGAAAAAACATTGGTGAAACTAAATGATAGTTACTATTAGCTAAGGATGAGTACAAATGTAAAAAAAATGGTGCAAAGTTTTTGGATATGTTAGAATACCAAAGGAGTGAGGGAAAACGCCAAATTGTACCAACCATTGCCAATACCAAAGAGACCATGGGAATGCATTAGTATGGATTTTATTTTGGGACTGACATGAATACAAAGAGGTAATGATTTAGTTTATATTGTGGTGGATAAATTTTTAAATATGGCTCTTTTTATACCATGTCAAAAGTGTACTGATGCTTCCCACATAGCTAGCTTATTTTTCAAAGAGATGGTTAGGTTATATGGCTTGACAAAGAGTATTATTTTAGACTAAGATACCAAGGTTTTTGCTCAATTTTTGTATAATATGTCGAAGAAAATTGAAACATGATTGGGATTTATCTCATTTTACCATCCTCAAACTGATGGTCAAATTGAGGTTGTGAATTGAAGTTTGCATAATTTGTTGAGGTGTTTGGTAGGTGTGACAAATCCAATCAATCGGAATTGATATTAGCACAAGTAGAGTTTGCATATAATAAATCAATTAATATGAGTGTAGGAAGGAGTCCATTTCAGATTGTGTATGGATGTATTCCCCAGAGAGTTGATGAATTGATACATAGTACATATTTGGGAAGGAAGAGTACAGTTGCGAAAGATTTTGTGGAGTATATACATGATTTGCACAAATAAGTGATTTTTTGGGAAAGAGTACCATCAAATACAAAGAACATGTTGTTGCACATAGGAGAGTGTAAGAATTTAAAAGTAGTGAAGAAAAAAGTTTCAAAAGGAGTGAGCATAGAGATTGAAAATAAAATTTTAGATTTACAGTTTGTAACATTTAATATTTTCTAGTGGACTATAGAAATAAACCAAGATCCTTGATTTTCCTCTAAAATTTGGTGTCATATGCAATTAAATTTAAACTAAACTGTTTGGCTATGATTTTCAACAATCTATTAAGGTTCTGAACCGTTGATTTTTGGCTTCTATGGACAACTCTAGCTCTTCTAGTTTTTTTCACCTAAAAGGAGAGAGATAGGAGCAAAAATGCAAACTAGTTCATTCAAATTATGTTATGTGTGATATTATCTATCCTAAATGAAGTTATCTAAATGCAATTGACTGATCTAAATTGATGGAAATGAATGCAAAACTAAGATTTAGACTATTTTTGAAAACACATTGTGATATGCAAACAATGAAGTGAATGAAGAAAAATGCAGAATAGAAAGAGATGAGTTAAATTAGAGTGCACTTGGGTGAAATATGATGAATCTAGAGTGTTATAGATGTTGGTTGAAATTACTGATTTTTCACAGTGGAACTCATTCACCCAGGGTGGTGAATCAGTCCTCCTCCTGGTGAAAAACTGTCGGAAGCAAGTTTTTGTCTGTCAAGATCTGGAATCTGACAAAATTTAGATTTTTAGTCCTAAGGTGGGACTCATTTACCACAGATGGTGAATCAGTCCTCTCCCAAATTTTTGAAAAATTAGGAGACAACTCTACAACACCAGATCTGGAAATCACAGCTTGTCGGGTTGCCAAAGTCAATTCTACAGGAAACAGACAAAAAACCTTCTCCAAGCTTGAAATAGACTTGAGTTGACTTGAAGCACCTAGTTGACTTGTGGACCAATCTTCAACAGAAAAATCCTTGTCAAATCTGCATACCTAATTTTACAAACAAACATGCAAAGGGGAGAAATGGTTGAGGGTTAGTGAATAGGGGTTTTCCTTGGTCAAACCCCACTTTTGGTAATCAAGCCCTTAATAAAATAATGAAATGTAAAGGAAAGATAAACTAATAACATGCAAATGTTATCAACTTACCAAACCCTTGATGATGCAAATCTGAAGTAATGTCAATGGCTACTTCAAAGTGCTTGAATAGTGCTTGAAAAGATGTAAAATGCTTGAATGCTTGAATGAATAGGTGAAGAAGTGAACTTGATGAATAAATGTTGTATGAGATGTAAAATGAGGTAAAAATCACTTTTTTATACACACTTGTGCCTTAGTTAACCGTTCATACCTCATCACAGGCCGGTATCAAGTGTTTTTGAATAAAATCTCGAAAGGAAATTTAAAATATTTTGAATTTGGGGCCAAGGGGGACTCATTCACCACCCTTGGTGAATGGGTCTCACCTAGGACCTGAAAATGTGTGTCAGGAAATATGTTGTATTTAATGTTGTTAGTCAGAATAATACTCAAAAATACACTTAATTAAGCACATGAGAGCATAGAGGGGCCAAATAAAGCATGAAAAGGGGATAAATAGTGAAGATGTGCCTAGAAAAGTGTGAAAGCTTGTTACAAGACTTTACAACACTTCAAAATAGGACTTTTTGATGAATAAAAAGGTAATTTTTAGGTGAATTGTAATCAATAGAGTCTAGAAGAATGTAGAAATATCTTACAACACTTCACAACACCTTCACAAAACATCATTCTTTGAATTTTAGTACCTAAATGTGCATGTTCAAGCCATGTTACAACATAAAATCAAAGAAACATAGTTGCAATACCATGAAACAAGGCCTAAAAGCCATGAAAATGTCAAGGGGCCATTTTTCTAAGACACATTTAGCCCCCACTTTAGTGAGAGGATGAAATTGCTTCAAACTCACACTAAAGTAGCGATGAACATTGAGAGGAGGGTTCAAATGCACTTATGTTAGCAAGATGGAATAACAACAATCAAGAGGAATGATCAAGCCCCTAGGATGAAGATCCCATGGCAAACTAAACATAAGAACAAAGGAACACATAGGTGCTGAAATGAATTGGATGAAGTTTCAATCATCAATCCAACTAGTTTTGGATTAGATCTAGGTTGATTGTTTGAAAAAGAATAATGTGTATTCACTCTTCCTGGTGAAAGAACATAGAAAGGTCCGTCGGGTGAGAAGGCCCAAATGTACTCACTCTGGGGCCACATAACTAGTTGTTTGCAAGGTGAGAAAGCCCAAAAAGGTAAGATACATACACTAGTTGGTATGCACTCACAAACACAAAGGTGGCTATGGGGAAAAGTCATGCCACTAGGTGGGCTTCCCACTCAACTATATTAAAGATATACCCTTTGATAAATTTAACAAGGCGCCACAAAGAAAATTCTATGAACAAAAATACAAAGTACCACAGTCATGCAAGTTGCATTATGCAAGGTGGCAAAAGTGTAAAAATGTAAAGGATGTTCAAAGGAGTCTTGTTTAGTTCATGCAAGGTCAGTCACTTAGGGAACATTGTGTCTAATGTCTCCAAGAGATGATCAATCAAAGAATAGTATATTCACAACTTAGGGGATGCAGTGCATCACATCAGGCCACCAAGAGGAATGTAATATGTTTAGATAGATCACAATTATGAAGGACATCACACCCAATGTCATCCACAAAGTGACAAACACATCATATAAATGACAAGGCTGCACTAGGAACCAAGAATGGAAATGAATTATGATAATGTATTTCCCCCACTTTAAGGGAATTGCTACACATTATTCTATGAGCAATTACTTTAAAGTAGAGAAGAAAAGAAAAAAAGAAAAGAAAACAAGACATGAGAGCTATCTTGCAAAGCCCTATGCCAAGTCATATGTTTCTAAGTTAAGTTGCATCATGTAAAGGAAAATGAAAAACAAAGAGAAGGGAGTTGGCCCCTAGAAATTAAAGCACACCAAACACATAAGGGATCTATGTATTTTGGGTCAGTATGTTCATTGTTGCAATGTTTTTATGAAAGAGCGTGAAACTATCATCATTCCCCAAAGCACATAGAACTAGAAGAATGACACAAAGAGAGTGAAATAAAAAGAAAGATAAAGTCCATTTTGGATCAACATGGAAGAGACATTGTAGTCTCAACACTTTGCATCGTCCCCAAAAGGAAAACACAAGTGAAAAGAAAGAAAACGAAAAGGTGAAAGAAAAGAAAAAAAAATTGGGTCAACATGAAGGAGAAATTTTGGTCTCAATGCCTTGCATCATCCCCAAAAGAAGAACCCAAAAAAAAAAGAAGACAAAGACCTTGTGGGTCAAAATGGAAGAGACACAGGGAATCTCTATGCTTTGCGTCATTCCCAAAAGGAAAACACAAAACAAAGAGAGAAAAAGACAAGGACCTTATGGGTCAACATGGAAGAGACATAGGATGTCTCTACTCTTTGGGTCATCCCCAAAAGGAAAACATAAAAAAAAATGAAAAAGACAAGGCACAACGAATAGAAGAATAGAGATACAAATAGAAGAAGTGTACAAAGAGGGAAGACATCAAATGCATGATACGAGGAAAAAATGATACGCACATGAAAATGCAAAAAGAACAAAGGGACAAGTAATGCAAATGTAATTCAACCATTAACTATGTTATTGGTTTCTCAATCTTAAAGAGATAAGTGGAAAAGGAATAACATAGTTAAGAGACAAAGACAAGTGCATTACAAGGACAATGCTAACGTCTTTCCCTCCACAAAGTGTAAAGGAAAGAATGAGCCGAGGTGGGTGATGTGAAAGGATCATGCAATAGTGAGAATAAGGGAATTCTACAACTATGACATGATGATGAGATTTGGTTACTTTAAGGTATGATGGGGAAACAATCGGTATCAGTGAAGTGATACTTATCTAATATTTCCTTCAATGCGATGACATTCTTCAGTGCGATGTCCAAGGATTCAAGTGGAGGATGTGTAGGAAACTTGAGCTTCTTCAATTTGTAAGGTCGTTTTCGCTTGCTAGATTTTCCTTGTTCATGAATAGAAGGAGGAAGAGGACCCATAGGGATCCTAACATCCTTGTCATTACAAGGAGATAACTGTTGTTCAAGTGGAAGGAGAATGTTTAAGTTAGGAGGAGCATCCAAGATCACTGTTCCAACATCCCAAAGTCTCCTAGGTTGAAGAGGATGTCTATGAGGATGAGAAGGATCTCGATATCCTAGTCTTGTTGTGTGTGCTTCGGTTGATTGTTGTTTAAGAAGTTGATGGATGTCATGTTCATGTTTTGTGTCACAACCTTGTTTACATAAGATAGTAAAGCCTTTACCATATATTTCTTCAAGGTTGATATGAGTGTTTGTGACTTTATGATCGTAAGATGGTTGTGAATATGTTTGTTTAAAGGAACTAGGTCCACTTGAGGAAGGAACCTTAGGTTCTATATTGATTTCAGGATGTAAATATCCAAAGTGATCAGGAGGAGCAATAGCAAGAAGATCTTGTGACTTCATGGATGGATAAAAGGCTGGATTGGCTTCAAGGCTATCAAGGAAATCATTGTAGAACTTGTTCATGCTAACATCATCTTCTCCAATGATGTCTACATCACGAGGAGGACAATCATGAGGAGTTGAAGGAGCATGAGGTTGTTCAAATTCATTACGGTCACAACCAAAGGCACAATTGAACATGTCTACCAATGATTTTAATGAATTCCAAAAATTATTGAAAGAAAATTCCATGATGCAAATAAACTAAGATGCAATAAATGATGTCAAAAAATAGAGATTCTGGAAAGTAAAACTATGTGTGTGTGTGTGAAATGTCAAAATATTAGTAAATCAACACAAACCTTAATGAAACGAATTTCTTGAAAGATTTGAATCAAATCAACTACTCTAAATTGCTGCAAAACAAATCTTTAAAGACATCTCATTATCCTCTATTCCCAAAAACTTTTAAACAATTTGGCCCTCAAATTTCTATGTGCACTATGGTTGTTCAAATGACACTTGAGAAATGAGATAAACATTCAACATGCAAGCCCATTAAATTCCTACATGAAACTATATGATGAAAATGATAATGGACACTATGATGAATGGATGATGGTGTTAGATTATACAATGTAAATGCTATGATATGAAACTAGGATGATACTCCATATGCTCAAATGCTAACTATGAATATGCTAATCTAAAATGCAACTATGATGCAAAGGGTGACATTAAATGAAACTATGAAGCAAAGTATGATTCTAAGATTTAACTATGATGAAAAAAATGATATGAAATGTAACTATAAGACTCAAAAATGCTTCAATTCTCAAACGATATTCCTGCATGATAACTCTACTCAAATGTGTGATGCAAAATGCAATGCCAAAGGGCTGTATTTATAGGCTTTTTCAAGCATCTTGTGATGTGGCAAAGATCGATGGTTCAGATTAGAACAAGAATGATGAATGGTGGAGATGAAGAGAATCAAGAAGGTGTCCCCTTGCCAAAGACACCATGCCAAATGGATGGAGGAATCTCTTGACCAAAGGCAACATGCCAAATGGATGGAGGAATCAAGTGTGGGAGAAAAAGACCATGTGTTTGAAAATTGGTTGGAGAAGTGTGTGAGGAATAAGCCATGTGCTTGAAAATAATTCTAATTTAAAAATTAGAATTATTTAATTTCATGTGACCTTAGTGAGGTGGCATAAAAATTTGTAGACATGTGCTTGAATTCCTAATTGGAGATTAATGAAACTTAATTAAATAAAACAAGCTTATGAAATTTGTTTATTTAATTAAATTAGAGGAATATGATTTTAGATTTGAAGAATTAAATGATATGAACTATATAAATAAATTGTGAATTTATTTATACGTAGTCAAATATTAATTAAATAACTAGTATTTAATTAATTAAATGTTTTGACTGACTTTAGGTGTATACATTTTTCCCCTCTTTGAAGTAATGTGTTTACATTACTGCTTCCAAAGAAAAATTTGATAATCGATGCCGAAAAAAAAATTTGATACCCTAGACATTGATTTTCAGGTAATGATGGATATATGCCCCCTCGGGCGATAAATCAGTGAATTTTTTAATTTTTTGGATTTTTTGAAAATTTTGATGATTTTTCGATGATTTGATGATGGTTTCAAAATTTTATGCTTCAGAAATGATTTATCTCCCAAAAAATGATGTAGAATTCTGCAGGTGATAATTTGATTAATTAGGGCCCCTTTGAAAAGTAAAAATAAAACAACTCCACAAAATACCACTTAATTAACCTTTAAAAGGTTAAAAAGTTGATTAGAAAGGTCATTTGTGCATTTTGCAATTTCAAAAATTTGTGAGTGAGTGATTGAGCAACTTGGAGCAGAATGGTGATCCCTTACCACATGCACTAGTTTGAGTGAGTCAAGTGGAACAACTGCCCATCAGCGTATGGACCTCCAGTCACAATAGCACAACAAGAAATCAGCACCAACTTTGGTACTGAATTTTAGTGTATTTTGAGCCATGAATTGAACAATTTGATTGGCGCTAAACTCAATGAAAATAGGCATGGTCAACTCAGCGTCGGATTTTATGTCAACTTTTCTGCCATATTTAGCACCAAATTTAGCACCGGAAAATTGTAGCATCTCCAAAAGCGCCTAAAATAGCGCCAAGAAGTGACGTCAGAAATTGCGCCAAAATTGGCACCCAATTTGGCTTTTGATTTTTTCTTCCATGTCTACTCCCATTTTTGCTTCTAATTATGCTTCTAGTTTGCTCCACCTGATCCACCTTTTCTTCCGCGTTTCCACCCATGTCTGCTTGCACCTTTTCTTGGTTTGGCCTCTTAGTTTTGTTTCCCTGCCTTGCTTCCTTCACTTTGCTCCAAGCTCTACTTTCTAGGCTCATATTCCTCCAGCCTTTCTCCACCTTGTTTCCCCTAGCCTTGGTTTATGGTCTTTGGCTCAAGCTCTCTTTTAGCCTTGGCTCTAGCCTTTGCTTCTCCACCTGCCTCCATTTTTGCTTCCACCTTTGCTTCCACCTTGCTCTAGCTTTCTCGATTTCTTCCACTTTGCCTCCATTTTGCCTGTGTTTACTCTAGTTTTGCTCCACCTTGCTCCACCTTGCTTCCTCCAGTTTTGTTTCCAAATTTGCTTCCAGTTTTGCTTCTAGGTTTGCTTCCAGTTTTGCTTCCAAGATTGCTTCCAAGATTTCTTCTGGTTTGCTTCTAGTTTGCTTCTAGTTTGCTTCTAGTTTGGCTTGCATTGTTGCTTCCTTTTTTGCTTCTAAAAATGCTTCTTGTTTTGCTTCCATTTATTAATTTAATGTGTTTTATTTCAATTTAATTAGTTAAATATATATTGTGCTTCTTAAATAAATCAATATATGATTATAAAGTAAGTAATTTAATTCATTTAACTCATATGATTAAATAACAATATAATTATTGTAACATGATCATCATATATAATTAAAAAAAGTGAGTCAAATATATATAATTTAATTGAATTTGACAACATCCATCCTAAGCAGTAAATTAAAATCATCATATGTAATAAATATCCATCCAAAAATCATCAACCACTTTTAATATATATAAATTGACAAGTCAATAATGATAAGATCATCATCATATATAACTAAAACAAGTGAAAGTCAAATATGCCAATACATCAAAAACATGTCAAAATGATACATGTCCACAGTCAACACATAAGTGGAAATGATACATGTACAAATGATATAAATAAAATTGATGAATTATGTAACTCAAATTGATACAAGTCAAAATGATACATGTCCAGATGATGTAGTGAAAATTATACATGTTAATATGATACAACTCAACAATATAGTATTGTAGGTTGTAGCTTGATACATATGATAGTAACCATGAAAAGAGTCATCATAACGATACATCAAAGAATGATCCATGATGTAGTCTATATGATCATGAATGTCACTGGGTTACTATCACCAACCCGCTCCCATCATCATCATCACCATCGGATCATCATCATCATCATCATCGCTATCATCATCAAGGCTACTCAAATTTCGTCTTCCATATCCGTATTACCATCATCCCCAACAATGTGATCTCAGAATATAGAACCAATATTTTGTGGATCTATATCATGTTGAGGATCATCTTTGATCTCTAGAAGACCTATGTTCTACAAAAACATTTAAAATGAAAATTTATTAGTTATTTCCATGCAATAATTTATTTTATGTTATATATCTAATATTACAACATATGAGATGAAACCATAATCATATTATTACATCATATCAAAGTGCACATACTATACAAAATTTCAAAAAAATTAGAAGCACAATCGGTGAGTCAAGCAGAAGTTTCAACTTCAAAACAAAGCTACTCAGGCCTATAGCGTACCTCGTGGATCAAGCTAGCATTTGGGTAGAAGAGAAAGAAAGATGACTAGAACTCTAGAGGCCCACCATAATGGATTTTAGTAATATTCAACCATGAGAGCAGAAGAGAGTTGATATCATGTATCAAAAACATTAAGCATGGTATTCTTCCAACCAAATGGAGAAGGAGATGACATTTTGCTTCATTTTCATTTGTATAACCATATCATGACGTGGGAACCAAGAAGACCAAGGATGTCCAGTTTTATGTGGAGTTAATGGATGTGGTACAAAATTTAGGAGGGGCAAGAAGGTCAATGTATGATCCTAATGAAATTGAGGAAGAACAACAAGAGAGGGACAAGAAAAATAAAATCAATACAGAGTTTCAAGGATTTGTTAAGCGAGTAAGAGAGCTATGGGAGCAGCTTCATCTAAAATATTTTGAACTAGAGTTTGATATACCATTTAGAGAGCTTCATTTTCATGGAGCTCCTTTCAAAGCCTCTGCTTTTATTGTTCCTATGTTAAACTATTTGGTAGAGTTGGTGGAATTACCTTTCTTAGTAATCCCTATTAGTGAGATTGAGATTGTTAACCTTGAGAGAGTAGGACTTGGGCAAAAGGAATTTGATATGGCTATTGTTTTCAAAGACTTCAATCGGAATGTACTCTATATTGACGCCATTCCTCAATACTCACTTGATGGCATCAACGAATGGTTGAACTCCATGGATATAAAGCATTGTGAAAGTAGAATGAACTTGAACTGGCAGCCAATTTTGAAGAGTATTATTAATGATCTAGATAAATTTATTGAAGATGGTGGTTGGGAATTTTTGAATATGGACGCTAGTGATTCTGATTTTGATAATTCAAAAGAGTTAGATCAAGGCTATGAACCCTATGATGTAGAAGAGGAATCAGAATCAGATTTCATGTAGCCACCATCAAGAGTGTTACAAGCCAACAAGATGGAGGGAATTCTTATATAAGGATAATTTTCAATGTTGTAGGTACCAACTTTAATGCCAACTATAATGGCAACATTGAAATTCCCTAGTAGTATTTATGTTAAGGAAATTTCCTTTAGATGCAAGGATTCAAAGCACATCAACCATGTGGTACAAATGATTAAATCCCAGAGATGATCTATAGCAATGAAAGAGTTTGAAAAGGCAGAGAGAGCTACACTGGTGACTCAGGAGAAACTTCAACTTTAAAAAACAAAGCCAATTAGGCTAGCAGACATGTGGATCAAGCCAACATTTGGTTGAAGAGGATGAAAGATGACTAGAAAACTGGAGGCCCGCCATAATGGATGTTGGTATTCAACCATGAGAGCAGAAGACAGAGCTAATATAATGTATCAAAAAATTAAGCATGCACTCTTCCAACCAATGGAGAAGGAGATGATTACTTTGCTTCATTTTCATTTACATAACCATATCATGGCGTGGGAACCAAGAAGACCAAGGATGTCTAGTTTTATGTGGAGGTAATGGATGTGGTCCAAACTTTAGGAGGGGAGATCCTGATGTCTACCAAGAGGCATAATGTCAGATGAATTAAGTTCACCTACATGTCTACCAAAGTTTACTTCCAATTTTTATGACTATTTTTCCTGACTGTCAGAGTTTACTTACAAATTTGAAATTTTTTTTTGGTAATTTTGATGAGGATATATTCAACCAGTGTGTAAGCTCCTTTTTTTTGTATCACAACCATAGTAACGAGACTTGAACTTGCCTCAAACTCGGCTAGGGTGACTCGACTTGGGGACTCGGGGACTCGGTGCCCAGACTTGGTGCAAACTCAGAAAAATGAAAAAACCCTAGAAATTTAATGATTTTTAAGGATGTAAAACTTCTTTCATGCATCGTTTATTAAATAGACCTCAAATACACAATAATGTCATTAAATAGAAGAAAATTTGATCACATACACAAGTATACATTGATCACTTAAGTATAAACAAAAATTTTAGCTGAATGAAATACACATACACACATATACTACTATTATGTCCTTAATAATTTTTTACCTCCCTGCAAGGTCATTTGAGTAGTCTTAGTCTTATGCTCCAAATTGATTAAAGAAATGTGGAAATGTTAAGCTCCAAATTGCCAATACTAAATATATCTATAACTATAAATTTTCTCTATCACATTCATAATAGAAAGGAACTTGTTGGAAGTAGTATGCTCTAAATTGCCAATACTTAGTGAATTTAAATCCATAGTTAGTAATGTCCAAACAAAACTCGTCCCTGCAACCATAGGGAAATGGGAAAAATTAATGGGTAATAATCAATGGGCTACGTAGGAGGTTGTCATACTGTCATCTAATTACCTAAGCCTTCCTCCATACACTCTTGAACTGGTGAGGGGGAGTCTAAAAGACCTTACATTGCTTCTTACCATTGAAATTAATGAAAAAAATATTCCACATCTTAAACCACCAAATGGTCATGTGCTCAGATTTTCTTTCGTAATTGGGAAAGAGGAAGCCATCCTCCTTCTAAGTTGGATTCAACATTTACTACACACATCTAGTAGGTCTCTTCCTACAAAATTCAAGAAAAGCATCATGGAAACAAAATGGCTAAAAACCTCTAGAGGATATCAATCTCACAACATGTGTTTCTTGTTAGATTATGAGTGGTCACAGATAGGTCTACAATCAACTAATCTTTCTTTCATCAGTTCTTCAAAGGTAAGAAGCAATGTAAGCTCTTTTAGACTCCCCCCTGCCAGTTCAAAAGTGAATAGGGGAAGGCTTATGTAATCAGCTGAAAGTATGACAGCCTCATGTGTAGCCCATTGATTATTACCCATTAACTTTTCCCATTTCTCTATGACTATTGGGACAAGTTTCTTTTTAATATTACTAACTATGGATCTAGATTCACTAGGTATTGGAAATTTAGAGCATACTACTTCCAAAAAGTTCCTTTCCATTTT
Organism: Sequoia sempervirens; assembly: GCA_007258455.2. Classification (NCBI taxonomy): domain Eukaryota; kingdom Viridiplantae; phylum Streptophyta; class Pinopsida; order Cupressales; family Cupressaceae; genus Sequoia; species Sequoia sempervirens. The sequence continues at coordinate 17,313 of VDFB02001150.1, forward strand.
GACACACTATTAATGTGATAGGGACAATTTATAGATATAAATATTAAACAATGTTGTAGCCTACAATAAGCCAATAACACATAAAAAAACTAGCATTCAAAGTTTGAACTTTATAATTAAATTATTAAACTAAAAAACTATTGGGAAAAAATTTGTCATCTTAGAGAAACCTCCAAGAATAGTAGTGCCTTCGGTAACTTTAATTTAAAATAGATTGCCTCAAAAACACGTACAACTATGTCATAAAGCGGAATCAGACACAGTCCATTTCCCACATTAATCCTTCTGAGA
>VDFB02001151.1:0-16131 GCA_007258455.2 Sequoia sempervirens
TTAAGAGGTAAAGAGTGAAAGTGGGAAATAATGAAGAAATATTTATAAAGGATAGTTAGTAGACATGATTTAATATGAATATGTGATCAAAATCATAATGTGAAAAGCCAATGTAAAAGATGACAGTCATTATAATAAAAGGATAGAGTTAATGCATTTGTGGGATCATTGCATAAAGTTTCAATTTAGAGGATTTGAAATCATAGGCTATTTGATTCAATATGGGGATGAAGTTTTTTCTTTGAAGGAACATCTAAGAGAATCAAAGCCCATAGGAAAACATTTTTTGGGTTAATGGGAGTAGTATCAAACCCTGACTCTTTATTGACCATTCATTCTCACAAAATGGAGTCTACTGCCCAAATTGGAAGGAGTTTATCACACATCAACATACAAGACTTCAAGATATGTAGTAGGAAAAGATAAAAAGGATACAAGCCCTAGGATAGGAGCAATGAGTAGAGAGAAAAGATTTAAGGAAATGGACTTCAAAGTAAGGCATGGCACTTTCCTATAGATTCCCAAAAGGAGATCATAGTCATGACTATTCAAATAAACAATGATAGTCCATGACATAACCATGAAGGGGGAATTGAAATTAATAATAATAGTGATATGGTAGTATGATGGAATTTAAAAGATACATAAAGATAAGTAACTGAACAGTCAAGAGGGCTTTTAAAACATCGTAAATCTTGTCAAGGGTTCATTATCTTCAAAGCAGCATGGTAAACTAATAAATATTTCCATCTCACAAAGTTTTAAAAGAGGACAACCTACAAGTGTTTTAAGGAGTGCATGGACAATATCTCAAGGAGCTACACAATCAATTTCAAGGTGTTGATCACGGGAAAGAGATGTTTACATGAAGTGGGATAGTCCTTAAGAATACAATCAGATGGTAAAGAGGATAGTCCATAAGATAATATTCAACCAAATACACAGTATGGACCTGGAGGATAGTCCTTATGGTGGATTTATATAATCACACCTATAGGTCTTATCAAAGATCATGACTCCATTAGGATATGAAAATCAGCACTAAACAAAATACCTCACTATGAGCTAAGCGTGAATGACTTTAAAGACACAAAAGATAGTGAGTTGTTAGTAGAAAATTCATGATCAACAAGGATAGTGTTAAATAAGATGGAATAAGATAATCAAAAGTGATAGTAGCCATTCATATGACAATGACAAGGGGTTTAATCACAGTCCACAAGAAATTCATAAAACAATAAACTCAAAACTCAATAGATGACAGTTCCAAGGCATTGTTAGAGTCTTCATGAAGAATAATGTTGATGGAAGTGCTTATGACCCAAGGTAAGAATAATTCATGACAATAGGAAAATTTTAAAGAGTAGAATGTATGACTGAACCACAATGACAATGCACTATTAGAATTTCATGATATAGAGGATAGTAATCTTCAAGTGACAATAGAACCATAGGAGAGATCACAATGATAAGAGAGGCACATTGGAAGGTGAAAATTTTCTTCAAAACATACAGTTTCATTATTGATTGAGAGGGTAATTTCATCCTAAAGAAGATAGTGTTGAGGACAGTCACAAAGATTGTCACAATATTGTCACAAAAGACATCCTTGTAGAGGGGTAGTACTAGTTGAAGGGGGAATTCAAGAAAAGTGTTGAAAAAATAATAATGGTAGGAGCATGCATATTCCAATGACAACATGGCATGAGCATAGACAAGGCAATGAGTTGTTTGAAAAAATTCCTCAAATAAATGTGGTCTCATGGTGATGGAATGCTATGACAAGCACATTGAGACCACATTTCTTTGAGGCATTTTTTTGAATAGTTCACTACCTTGTATATGCTATTGCTTATTATTATGCTTTGATAGATTTTTTCAAAGCATCCATAGCTTGTTCAAAAGCACATGTTTTAGGCTTTTAGCCATAGTAGCAAGGAAATGAACTATTTGATAAAATGTGGTAGCATAGACAAGGTAGTGAACTATTTGAAAAAAATCCTCAAAGAAATGTGGTCATTGCGAGAGGACTGTCATAGTATAGTAAAATTCCAAACAAAGATGATGAAAGGACAGTGACCAATTTGATTAAGGCAGTGACTTCACAAATGTTGAAGGGATAGTCCTAGTATCTTTATTTTGAAGTTCAGTGATTTCAATGTTGGAAGATAGTGCTGCAGATTCTTCCATGCCATCAACTTCTGGAAACAAAAAAAATTGGCTAAAGAAGCTTCTCATTTTACACAATTCAGTTCACAAAGCTCATTAGAAGCTGCACATAAATAAAACAAATTGAAATATGAAATTGGGAATGAATGCATATGATATTAATATTCTTTACCTCCAAGTGTAACCCTTAGTCCTCAAGACATTATCAATACAGTGGTATGTTTTCAAGGGAAATACTTTAAACCTATAAGGACCTTGCATTGTGACATGAATGGAGGAAGTTGTCTAGCAGTCTAGGGTGGTGATCTTCAGGAGTTTTGTGTCAACAGTGATTTCAATAATCTATGTTTCATATTCCCTATATGGTTTTTAAATGCTAAGGCATGAATGGAAATCTCTTCAAGTGCTATGCAAGGGCATTGAAATTAAATGAAGAAACTCATGCATAAGCTAAAAGACAAAGGACAGTCAAGTTGTTAGAGGGTAGGTATCACAAAGGAAATTCCATCACTTTCAATAGATGTGATGATGTTTCTAAAGGATCTCCCATTATGTCTATTAAAGATCTATAAAGATATGACAGTCATATGTCATTGTCAAAAAGTAGTAGAGGTTTTGAATGATCTTGCATAGTAGAAGGAGAGGAAAACAATTACACTAGAGGAGTTTATATAGTCCATAGGAGAAGGTCATATGACTACCATGAGAACAAGAGGCAGAGGACACTCACCTAACTACTCAAAGAGGAAGTTGCAAATGCTATGGAATGAAGTGGTCAAAATATTTAATGTGTATCTTATAGGAGATTGCAACAAGAAGTGAAGATGACACTCCAAGAATGATTACTTCATGCAAATGTTCACAGTGAGAAGGAGGATTGTCTTACATGCAAACAAATATCTATGGAAGATAATCTAAATACAATAATTGTCAAGACCAAGGGAAAGTAATGCAAGAGGTTGCATGATAGAAGATGGCAGCAAAAGGAATGTAGGAGATGGGACAATCTTGCAATGAGACCATTGTGTGTAATAGGAAAGTTAGGATGATACATCAAAAAGGAATATGCAATAGGACAATAGTCCTCAAGTTAAGATCTTAGAAGGGTTCACTCACTCAAAAGAATCTTCACCTATTAGGTCTTGTCAAACCTAGATCCTAAACCTGCAATAGCACAAGAAACAAACAACAATTAGATCGAAAGCAAGCTAGAATATAGTTTCCTCAATAAATTCATTTAAATTACAAAAGAGAGAGGAAATGAAATGAAGAACACAATAAAACTTAAAACATATCAAATCCTATTCTAAAGCAAAGCAAACTCCTAATCTCTTGAGGGAATTGGTGCCAATTTGATGTGAAAATTGGCCCTTTCCCAACTCCAATGATGCAATGGTGATTTGGTGATGAAAGTTGATCCACTTTGATGAAGAGTGATGAATGCTCCAAGATAAAAATTTGCATAACCTAGCTATAAAATCAATGATATGGATGAATATTGCTAAAGATTTGAGTATAGTAAGTCTACTCAAGTTGTGGATGATCAAATGAGGAATGAAGCCTCTTATTTATAGAAAGAAAGAGTTGAAGATTGAAAGATAGGATGAATGTGGGATAAAAGATAAACCAATGACATGATGCCACTTGTCAACACGTGAGAGGATGAAGGTTGAGCACATTTTGATCATTGTGCAAGTTTGAAATTTGAATTTGAAGAAGTGACATGTTTAGGGGGGATGAAAGAAGAGAGTTAAATGCCACTTGGCTCAAGGCAAGGACATGTAAGAGGCATTGAATGCCTTGTTGGATGTACATGTCTATTCGGGGGGAGATTTAAAATTTGAAGAATATTCCCACTTGGATGCCTTTTTGAAAGTAAATAGAGATTTAATAAATCAAATAAATTGATTTATTGTGCAAGTGGGAAAAGCTAGAGGATGTGGCATGCAATTAGATTAAACTAATTAGGTTTTGATCAATTTAAGAGGAGATTAGGTGATTTGACTAATTGATTTAGACTTGTGGGTTGAAATAAATCAAAAAGAGATGAAAATGATTAAGACCTAGTTAAATAAATATTTTGATTTATTTAACCAAAGGGGGTGATGTTTGATAAAATTAGATAAATGTTTGATTTATTTAATTTAATAGAGGAACTATAGAGATTTAATAAAATAAATATGGATTATTTAATTAAATAAAGATAGGAAATTGAAATGACCTAGCTAATTACACAAATACAATGATTTAATTAAATCGAGGGATTTATTTAATTAAAAGGAGAATTTTGATGACTTTAATAAAATAAGGCTATTTGATTAAATGGTTAGACAAAGGGATAATTTAGGATGAAGCGAAGTTAGTAGATAAGGATCGAGTGTGCGATATGAATATATATATTTTACATGTCTACAGGTCTATGTACAATGCTAAAAAATCAAATATTCAAGAATCTACACTCATGTAAATATGGAAGGGATTGGAGTGTGAATCATGAATTGATTTCTTCAAAAGGAAAGAGGCTCATTTTATAGCAATAGAACAAATGATTCTACCAATCATTCAAGTGATATGAGGGAAAACTCATGTAGGTTTTTTCAAATGCTATATTTAACCTAACTCTATCCATGAAGAGTTTGTGAAGGAGTGTTAACAATAAAGATCCAAAGATAAAATAAGAGATGAAGAAAGTTTTGCAAAAGGGACAGCTAAAAAACTCTATGAATATGAAAGATTGTGTTTTGAGACATCTTTCTTCACCTTAATAGGAAGAGATGTTATATGTGAAATCCCTCATAGATGAATGGAGTTTCATGATAGAAAATATCAAAGAGTTAGAGGTTTGAGACAACACGTTCATTGGCCTTTTAGTGTCACAACCCAATGTATGATGATGATTTGACATTGAAGATAGTGTTCACCATGAAGGAGCGATATTAAAGACAATATGAAAGCTACAAGGTTTTGATGACAACCAATGAGGAGGGTATAGTCAAGAATGAGAGTGATTGCTTTGAGGCATAGCAAAGGCATTTTCAAGATCATGGAAAAATATACAAAAAGAGGCAACAACTTAGAGAAAAATGATTGACCTACAATAAAAGATGCAACAAGTGAAGATGAAAGTGGAAAGGAAGTAGGCCTGAACTTGGGGGAATTACCTTAATTCTTATGCTTATCTTGTTTGTTCTTTGACAGTGAATAGAATAAGGGGTAATGTAACTACTTTCCTAGAGTTCATTATTTGATATTGAAAGTGCAGTTTTCTTGGAGAGGCACATTAACAACATAATCATCAGGTGAAGTAAGCAAACTGTATCAGATCTCTATAGGTAATAAGGGAAGTATTAGAGATTGGTTATGTAGTAGTGAGGAGGAGTAAATATATATAGGCATTTGGATTGTAATAATTTGTGAGGAAGTGGGATTGTAGTAGGACATTCATAGCATTGGTCAATGCATAATAATATCATAGAAGTTGTAGTCTCATGAAAATACATATAGGGCATAGTTTGATTTTATAGAAGGCTACTCATGAAAGGAATCTTAAAGTGACATTGAGTGAGTTGTTTGATATTACAGCTGAGGATGCAATATCCAGTCTCAAAGGTAGTTAGAAAAGCATTAAATGTGCAATAAAATCAAACCCTACAGAACAAACAATTCACAATGTTATCTTGCATAATGCCTTGATTTTGAAAAATAAAAATCTCATTATATCTTGATGAAAGTAGTGACCTTAATGGCAGGTATGAAGGACTTGCTTTATATGCATACTATGTAGTATAGTTTAAGACAATGTTCTTAGAAGAGAGTGAAGGTGGATTATGGAAATAAAGGGTTACCATGATGAAGATTAAAGAAAATACTAAGATCTATTTAAAAGCCACTATAATGAAGATATTAAATATGTCACATGCAAAACCCTAGTAGTTGGAGTAATGAATACAGTGCCAAAGAGGACATTGAGCTGGGGAAGATTTAGGAGATCTTTGTAATGATAATGTATTTTTCATCTTGAGGGATAGTATGGATAAAATACAATGCTCTTACAATGAATGTAGCTTCGTTTCATAGGATAGTTTACAAATAAGAGTAATCCTAATTAAGCGTATTCATTTTAACAAATGATAACAGTTAAAAGTGGCAATGCAAGGAGAATGTAACTGTTGGATATGGATATACACTTCAAAGAACTAAGAGGGAGATGTAGAAGCTAGTTATCAGTGACAATAAAGATCATGGTATTAATAAGTATAAGCGATAAATGATTGAATTTTTACCATAAAACAAAAAATCTAAGTCTTAATATATAAATTTCCATTCAATATAAAATATGTTATACTCTCAACTAATAATGAGACCACATATAAATTTCAACTAAACTTACAATAACATCCATATCAAAGAATACCTAATTGAAAAATATAAATAATAAAAAAAGCTTGGAAAAATACTCACAAATATCCCCTTAAGGTTGAATTTATAGCTTGTGTATCCATGATTGTATTCTATCACCCTAGCTGCTAACTATGGTATATAATGGCCTACATTCCATGACTAAAATAATCATGATAAGAGAAACAAAGAATTCTCAAAGAGATTTTTGAAAAGATGTTGAGTGGATTTTTAACTCGCATAGCTTTCTCTAGCTAAAAATAGATCTTTGAATGCATACTCGAGAAACCTTTTAATCCAATTTGAAAGAAATGTGAGCATGTCCATAGTTGTATTAGAAAATATTCAAGTTATAAGTTTAATTTAAAGTGTATGAAAAAAAGGTAATACAAATTTATTCAATAATCACCTGTGGATTTATCACCATAGTTATAATCTAAACTAGTGTTTGAGTAAGACCATCCTACTCCAATAAGAGATTCTAAAAAAAGGAGGCTCGATACTACATGTTTGAAGAGAAAGCATGTCAGAATAAGAAAGATTGTTCCATGCATCCATAATTATCATATGGTTTATATTTGATGATATGATACCTTTGTTCCAAGATTGTGAATTTCTCTTGAGTCCTTAGCCATCTCCAAGTGGATAAAATGGACCTAGCTCAGTGAATGCACCCCCTCCAAGTGAAGAACAACCTAGCCCTATTCAAGTGATGAATACACATTTTACTATTCATTGAGAAGGTGGAATAAATCATGACAATCCAATCCCTTATTTTGAATCACCAATTGCAAGTCATAATAAAATAAAGACTTAACTTCCCACAAGTAAATAAGAAATTAAATTTGTACATATTAGAGAAGAGGGATTGCTAGGAAAATTCCATTTGAAATAGAAGGATAATACATTTTAAATAAGTTATCTAATCACAGCTAGATCCCACAGATACCCTATCTTCTCCACATTATCTAAGCATAAGCAAATACATAATTTATTTATTTTTTTAAATTAAAATAAATCATTCTAAAACCTATATAGGATACATTGATGCTTCAAAAGAATTTGAAGGAATTTAAAATTATGCAAATATATGTCAATTAAATACCTAGATTACAAATAGTAGAGTGAACAATGTAACCTTTGTTGAGTAGAGCAGGAATGAGATAAGCAACAATGAATCTTATTCCTCCTATCACACACATCTCCATACCATTCTCTATAATTCTTTACTGAAACACTTCTCTATTTTGGCGGGTTACGCCTGAAAATAAGGTTTTGATGAAGGTTGTAGAGTATGTTTATTAAAATGAAAACTTCATTTTGGCAGGCTATGCCTAAAAATAAGATTTTGAGGAAAGTTTTAAAGTATGTTTATTAAAGTTTTATAGTATTTTGGTTGGCTATTGATTCATAATTTTTTAAATGATCTATTCAAATGGACTGTGACTAAATAAATAACTAACTATTTAGTCATTTTTATTTGTGTGACTAAATAATTTTTTAGTTGATGACCAAATTAGTCATTTATTTACTCATTTATAGTTGAGTTGCAAAAAATTAGTAGAATTTAGTCATTTTTAATTTTTGTGACTAAAATTTTTAGTCACGTAGTCATTTATTTGTCAAATTCTATTAGTGTCATGCAACCATTAGTTCAAAATGTGGTCCAATCTATTACCCAACCCACTTCATCACATACGCCAAGTCAACCCTTAACTACTAAAGGGAGTTCATTATTTATTGTACTTGAAGGGAACCCACTTGTTAACAACCAAAACCTAGGAACTAGCACCAACTTGGGTACCACAAATACCTCCATCCCTCAAATCCTTCAACATCTATAAACACCACCATGGCACCAAATTTTTTTGCTACCCCATCATCTCAACTCATTACCTCTACCCAAGATACTCAAGGCTATGATCCTATCATTCCACAAGATCAAACAATTCAACCACCTCAAGTAGATTTATTTGGACAAGTAAACACCATAAGATAGTTTATCTTCATTCACACAAGGAAAAACATCGAAAATGTGTCCACAAGTCCCTCTCATCACTCCATCATGCATGTTGGCCCAAAATCCAACAAATGAAATCAATCCATCCAACACATTGATCTAAAATAAAACAAATCTGGCCAATCCATCAATCACAACGAATCCGGTCAATCCTTCAACAAACATGGTCCTAAATCCAAGTATGCCACTAACATCACAACACCAAGTGGAATCCTATCAAATATCTCAAAAATTAGTCCCCCAACCAACACAAAATCAAATGGGAACCCAAACACACACACTTCCATCCCAAACCCAAATCTCACAAGGGATGATATCACAAAACCAAGGAAAAAATACATCAAATCCAAATCAGCTGTAATGCCCCGTCTAAATAACCTAAGAATGTTGCAATTATGTAATAAAGGTGTAATAATTTTTTTTTTAAAGTATTAATATTAAGAGTTAATTAATTGCATACATTCGTTAAGTTACTAAACGATTCACTACTTTGAGTTTTCCATAAGTGACGTAAGTATTTCGCATTGCACATATTAATAACATTATCATAAAGATAAACTTTGCATAACATTGAAATTTCATTTGAATACCATTCATAATAACATAAAGTACATACATGTTTTTTCATACATTGCATTTGATAATTATACAATACTCACCCATCTGATGACGTAGTTCAAATAATAGTTACATTTTACAAATGATCACCTCACAACATTGAGGGATGTTTTAACAATACAAATTTACAATATACAATGTTGAAATAAGTAGAAGTTCCAAATGCAAGCTCTCCATCCATGAAGCTCTCGATGCCAAGATCAAACTGGGGACCCAACAGAGTAAGGTGCACGTTCCACCCAACCATGTGGTACCTGTAGGTCCACCCCCCGTGCTAGGAGATAGTAATAAGGTTACCTAGACCTAATATACAACCCCTAGACACTAGTACAAAACAATATAATGGTTACATTGCTTCCAGATTCTTGACAATTGAATTTACTACAAATACGAGGTTAACTATTATTCTAGGCGGAGTGTCATCACAACGTTGCAAAGGTTACCCTGGTGTTTCTTCCTAGGTCTTGGCCCCCAATCCTTGGGTTACCCTTATAACCTCTTACGAAACCTAGCCCCTATTGCATACTGTTGCAGAATCAAATGTCTTTTAAAGGAACAAGACACTAATTTTCCATTCCAGGCCTTCTCAACTTATACTCATGACTGAAGTAGCTCAAAAGTCATAAGAGAGGCATAAGCATCTTGTTAAGTGTTTTAGATCTAACTACTGTGTTCTTTAGTTTTCACTGAATTACTAACTATTTGTAAGTTACCCTGACACCACTTTGTGTGTCGGCCCTTGCAAATAGCCACTCCCCTAAACATAACAAAGGTTTCTAAGTTTTCATGACTAGGGTTTACCAAGTGCACAAATTACATCTCACAATAACAAATAAACCATAATAGTATCAGACACCATGTTTAACTCTTGCACAACCCAAGTCAATTTAAGAAATACATTTGAACAATTAAACACCCTTTTTACACAATTTGTTCTAGAAGACTTACACAACAAAGGTTTTCCCAATTTTGCCCAAAAATAACACAATAATAATAAATCAAGAAAAGTAATTGTCTATAATTCAGATATACTAAATCCATCCAATTAGAATAGAATGAACAAAACAATTCAACTAAAATTAAGTTTATTTTCCCATTTAATTTTAAAAATAATTTCTACTTTGTTCAATAACATATTCGTGCAGATAATTGTGATATTTATAATTTCAAAAATATCTAATTGATTTAATTACAAAAATATCACCTTTTAAATCAAAACTAATATACATATATATATGTCCTTTTTTTTAAAATTAAATTTATAATAACAAATTAATCTTTTAAAATATTCATATTAAAATAAATATTTTCAATTAAAAACATATATAATATATATAACATTATAATAATATATAATATATATATTATATATATTATAATAAATTATACATATATAAATCAATTATAAAATATAAGTTTTCGAATTTAAAAACAAAGATTTTTAGGCTAGGGTTTCGGCTGCTTTCGCAGCCGTCCCTAATGGGCCACGGCGGCGGCGGCAGCCTATGCACTGCCTGTGAAGGCAGTGCAAGGCTGCCTTCGCAGCCGCTGCTCCTCCTTACGGGCGGCCGTGGGGAGGCCCCTGCACCTCCTCCACCGCCTACAGCAAAAAATATCAATAATGCATTTTGGTAATATAAATTTAAACAAAGGTTTAACTCTACGAATCTTCGATTTGCGTTTTTATGGAAATTTAATTCCGTCTTTGAAAAGAAATCTCACGCCTGTATGGCATATAAATTTTGAAGGAAAATTTCTCATACATATTTTGCATTATTATTTATATATATATATATATATATATTTATGTATATGTATCAACATATATATAAATATATATATATATAAATATATAAACAGGTTTGTAACAGTAAATAAAATACTGTGATTTAAATATTGTAATCATGAAAGTATTCCACACAGATATATATATATTTTTTTAAACAGAATTAAGAAGTTAATCAATCACACATTTTATTTCATATAACTTCAAATCAATCACAGATCTTCAAAATGATCTACCTTTTAGCAAATAATCTAATCATGAAACCTTCAATAGACTTTACAAATTTTCATCTGTAGGTTTTCCTACTGAATAAATTAAATCTCTATTTTACCCCTATTTGTTTCCCTATAATTTTCTTGATTTTACAATTTCAAAGAGATTTTCTTTCATTGTTTCCCCAATCTTGTTTTCTTGAAATTCATATAGATAACAGGAAGTTTTACAAAAGAATTCAAAGAAAAACAAGAGAAATAACCAGAGAAATACCTTTTTTCCTGTGTTTGAAGATTTGATTGTTGGAGAGTAACCTTTGCCTGTAGAATGTAAATCCCAAAAGCTTCTCCAAAGAAAACCCAAAATCCACAAGATATCCAACTAAACACAGAGAGATAACAACTTCTAAGAATTAATGAATTTTACACAGTAAGGGGAATTTTTTGCAAAAAGCTTCTGATAATTTCCCCCGTTAGGAAATTGAATAACCCTTCTATTTTCCCGAGATCCAAAATATCCTCCGTGAAGAAATTTCTCAACAACCTCATTTAACACACTGACACACATGTCGAGAAGTGGTTATGAAAAATATCTTCTCCACTTCTCGGCAATTTGCCAATTTAAATTTTGCATGAAAATTTTAATTTTATTTAATTTAAATTTTACAACCACTATACAAATCTCATGCATATTTTTTTAATTTAAACTTACAATTTTCCATAATTTATTTAATTTTCAAATATAACTATTTACTCACTTAATATTTTAATTTAACTAATTTATTTATTTAATTAAATAAGTTTGATCTTTTATAATCAAACCATTTAACCAAATAAGCTAATTAATTAATTAAATAATCAAGCAAGTAATTTCTTTAACATTTAAAATTAATTTAAATAACAATAATTTAAAACACAAAAACCAACATTTAAATTTAACCAAATTTACCTTTTCAAAACGATTTAACCAAATAGAAAATACAAGACAAACCTATGACTCTGAACTAAAACAGACAAAGTACTAAGACCAGGGTTAAAGACTAGACTAGGGTAAACCAAACTACTATCTCCCGATCAACGTTTCCATTGAGTCTTGACACATTCAGACCTGAGTACCCAGGTGGAGTCGGTGTCATGTACCTGCAAATTCCTGCAACCAAGAAAATAACATGCATACATATATATATAATAAAGCACTAAATAGACACACCGTGTGGAGAAAATCATAGATATCGCAGGGCACTCGCAAGCGAGTGATGCGATTCTGTTCTCCACACCAATACACTTCACAACAAACTGACGAAATAAATAGCTGTTAGTCCATCATAACATATACATAGCAATAATCAACTGAAAGTAAAAAATATAAACTATATCCAATCATGTCTGAAATCAATAATCATCAAATAATATATCATCATGTCACAAAATAATCCACTATCGCTCAAAACCAGCAATCAAAATATCCAACAAAGCATCATAGGTCTAACAGTGTGAAAACATAACAATAGAAAGCATAAGCATAAACAGAGGGGTACTACATCCTCCCCCCTAGGATCAGGCTTACTCCTGGAAGCCTGCTAGTAGCAAACAAATAACACATATACATCTAAAATAGGTCCTTCCAAGAAATGAAAGACTAGCCACTAAGATCCCTCTGAATCAGTACTCAATCAACGTTTTGACCCCTGAGGATCAACTCTCGATGTAGATGGACGTGCACGGTTCCCAAAGAATGATGCTGGTCCTCCATCAGGAACCTCTCCAACTGCACCTTGGTGCTCATCCTAGTGGTTACCCACCACGGTAAACACCCTATGTGACTTGCCTTCATCTCCCACCGTAGGCTCTGAAACTATAGGTCGAGGCCCAAAACCAGTAGAACCTCTCATCGGACACTGCCTAGCTATGTGTCCCTACTACCCACATGAATAACAACATGTACCTATGCCTCTACCAAATCCTCTGCCACCTGAAGGTGCATTGGATTGTTGAAAACTACTCCTGCTGATAGTAGGCTGCACACTCTGAGGGCTACTACCTTGCTGTGGTTGTGGGCTAATATTCTTTTGATTTGTTCACTGCTGTTGTTGCCCACCCTTTTTGGGTGTCTATTGGTTCCTAGAGGAACCACCTGTCTGTGCCTGTCCACCCCATGGACTAAATCCTGCTGTAGGAGCACTACCAATCTACACTCTTGTGTGCCCACCTAATGCCATAATAAGGTTCTCCTCTACTATGCGAGCCTTCTCCACCGTGACTTCCATAGTCTTTGGCTCAAAGACTCAGACACCTCCACTGATGCGGGCATTTAAACCCCTGATGAAGTGTTGTACTAGCATAGGCTCATCATCGCCAATACCAGCATACTGCTTGAGTTCATAGAACCTATGTTCATATTGCTCAACAAAAAGAGCTAACTGACGTAGATCATGGAACTCGTCAGCCCTATGCTGCCTCCAATGTTCTGAAAGGAACCGTGCTCTGAACCTCTCAAGAAACATCTCCCAAGACACAGAACCAATATCCAAGTGGAGCTTCTACTCCTCTAGGCACCACCAAGTAGAGGCAAATCCTCTCAAGTGCATAATAGCGCATCTGGCATGGGTATTGCTACCGTAAGGGTGCATGGCAAAGCATCTACCCAAATCTAGTAGCCAGGTCTCTACCTCTAATCCTCCTCCTAAACCATCAAAGGTAGGAGGGTGTGCTCTCAGTAAATCCCTCATGTGACCAGCAATAATAGAATCCTGGTGTACTGTGTCATCTACTCTTATAGGAGATATATCTCTCTCTCTAACAACCTCCTACTCATCTACCTGTCTAGGTCCAAGACGAGCTAGGACCTCCTCTAATAAATGACGTATCTGAGAACCCTCTACTCCTGACTACTCAGAATTCTACCCCTAACTCCTCTGATCCAACTGTTCCACCTGATCACTGTGATGAGGGCTAGAAGGGGGAGTAACCTGAGGGATTGGCCCTCGGCCTCCACCTCGACCTCTACCATGACCTCTTCCTCCTCGCCTAGGCATTTTCCTACACATAACAATTACGTGTCTTAGATACTATTCAACCAAGGCTATCAGTTGCGACACTACATACTAGGTCAACCTAATGGGCTCGTGATTACCCATAGCATCCAGTGTTTATAACCTTTGCTCTAATACCAATCTGTAATGCCCCATCTAAATAACCTAAGAATGTTGCAATTGTGTAATAAAGGTGTAATAATTTTTTTTTTAAAGTATTAATATTAAGTTAATTAATTGCATACATTCGTTAAGTTACTAAACGATTCACTACTTTGAGTTTTCCATAAGTGACGTAAGTATTTTGCATTGCACATATTAATAACATTATCATAAAGATAAACTTTGCTTAACATTGAAATTTCATTTGAATACCATTCATAATAACATAAAGTACATACATGTTTTTCCATACATTGCATTTGATAATTATACAATACTCACCCATCTGATGAGGTAATTCAAATAATAGTTACATTTTACAAATGATCACCTCACGACATTGAGGGATGTTTTAACAATACAAATTTACAATATACAATGTTGAAATAAGTAGAAGTTCCAAATGCGAACTCTCCATCCATGAAGCTCTTGATGCCAAGATCAAACTGGGGACCCAACGGAGTAAGGTGCACGTTCCACCCAACCATGTGGTACTTGTAGGTCCACCCCCCGTGCTAGGAGATAGTAATAAGGTTACCTAGACCTAATCTACAACCCCTAGACACTAGTACAAAACAATATAATGGTTACATTGCTTCCAGATTCTTGACAATTGAATTTACTACAAATACGAGGTTAACTGTTATTCTAGGCGGAGTGTCATCACAATGTTGCAAAGGTTACCCTGGTGTTTCTTCCTAGGTCTCGGCCCCCAATCCTTGGGTTACCCTTATAACCTCTTACGAAACCCGGCCCCTATTGCATACTGTTACGGAATCAAATGTCTTTTAAAGGAACAAGACACTGATTTTCCATTCCAGGCCTTCTCAACTTATACTCATGACTGAAGTAGCCCAAAAGTCATAAGAGAGGCATAAGCATCTTGTTAAGTGTTTTAGATCTAACTACTGTGTTCTTTAGTTTTCACTGAATTACTAACTATTTGTAAGTTACCCTGACACCACTTTGTGTGTTGGCCCTTGCAAATAGCCACTCCCCTAAACATAACAAAGGTTTCTAAGTTTTCATGACTAGGGTTTACAAAGTGCACAAATTACATCTCACAATAACAAATAAACCATAACAGTATCAGACACCATGTTTAACTCTTGCACAACCCAAGTCAATTTAAGAAATACATTTGAACAATTAAACACCCTTTTTACACAATTCGTTCTGGAAGACTTACACAACAAAGGTTTTCCCAATTTTTCCCAAAAATAACACAATAATAATAAATCAAGAAAAGCAATTGTCTATAATTCGGATATACTAAATCCATCCAATCAGAATAGAATGAACAAAACAATTCAACTAAAATTAAGTTTATTTTCCCATTTAATTTTAAAAATAATTTCTACTTTGTTCAATAACATATCCGTGCAAATAATTGTGATATTTATAATTTCAAAAATATCTAATTGATTTAATTACAAAAATATCACCTTTTAAATCAAAACTAATATACATATATATATGTCCTTTTTTTTTTAATTAAATTTATAATAACAAATTAATCTTTTAAAATATTCATATTAAAATAAATATTTTCAATTAAAAACATATATAATATATATAACATTATAATAATATATAATATATATTATATATAATAAAAATATTATATATATATATTATATATATTATATATATTATAATAAATTATACATATATAAATCAATTATAAAATATAAGTTTTCAAATTTAAAAACAAAGATTTTTAGGCTAGGGTTT